>KK116528.1:92004-108878 GCA_000611955.2 Stegodyphus mimosarum | reverse complement strand
ACCACAAAGACATAAACGAAATAAAATTTAAAAATTTGGGAAACATTGTATATATAGTATATATATGCATATGTGCAAGCACACACACATATTCTGATGTGTACAATGAAGAAAAATACATGATCGCTTGAAAATATAGAATTATATCATAACGGTACATTTTCTATCCAATGACATCAAAATTATATATATGTGGTTATTTCTTTTATGCCTTTCTAAAAATATAAATGTTTTATTTATGAACACTGGAAGCAATAACTTAGAAAAAATAAGTATATTTGTCTGTCTATCAAAAACATCTTTAAAAAACTAATCAGATTTCTCTTAAAGATAGTAGACTTTTTGTCTTACGTTCTTAAGCTCGAAATCCGCTTGATTACGCAATGAAAAAAAAAGAAGAAAGAAAACAAAATAAAAAAGAAGGAAAACGTAGAAAATATATGCAGCAGGTCTAGCATTACAGCTTGTACAGCATTACAATCAAATTGTTTAAAAGTTTAAAAGACATTTTGACATATCTTTTTAAAATGTTCTTTTTTCATATCCCTGAAAAAGAAAAAAAGTTATGATGCATTCTCTCACTGAAATATATATGTTTAGAAAATGAACTTGCAACAACATAGGATTAAATTCATTCCGTTTGTTTGGAAGCGAATAAAATTTAGCATGTATATATTTTTTTTTATTCACAGAAAGGCAACGAATTGAAAAATAAACTTTTTCCTTCTATATCAAATTAGAAGAATCTTTCTTGACTTTTATTTATTTCGTAGCTACAATCGATCGCGGATTTGAAACTGTCCGCGAAAAAAAGGTTTAAGTTACAGTTCTTCTTACTGTTCTGAATATTCAATAAATTATTTTATGAAGCATTTAAAAAAAACTATCTTTAATATTTAAACAAACTGTAGCTATGAATATAACTGAGGAGTAAATAATAATGAGATTTAATTTGTAAAAAAATTCATGAATATATTTAGGAATTTCAAAAATAAATCGAGTCTTTTCTTACGTAATCTTACTATAATTTTCTTAAAACAACATACCAATTTAATACCAATTTAATTCAATTATTCTTTTTCTAAAACAAAAGGGATAAAGACGAACTCATTTTTTCCCGCTATGGTATGATGTTTCGTTACTCATTTTAATTTTCTGTTGAATAATTTGTTTTATTTTACACAGCTACTTTTTCTAGACGTCTTTTTCGTAGTTATTTATTTTTCTGTCTTGTCTATTACTTTATCATGCTTATATTTGCATCATAATTCTTAAAACTTACCCCAAAAATAGCAATGTCATATTAATATCAATAATTTGATAATACCTTGTTGTAAGCCCAAGTTATGTAAAAACCAATTAAATTTAAACAAATTTTCCGTCTTTATTTCTGCATTCGGATTACAGTTTAGCCTTCGAAAAAGATATTTTGTTCAAAGAAAAACGTTTCTTTGGATTTACCACTACTTCTCTTCAGGGGCGTCGTTTTAGGGTCTGTGACGAGTGCTACGCATGCTTATAAATATGAAACTGCGTAAAAGGAAAAATCAAGCAAATTGAATCATAACCTTAAATTTGGTAAATACGAGCATTTCATTATTTGACATATACGATATTTAACAGTATTTTAATATTAATATATAGACAACTTTCTGATACATGTAAGTTAAACTAAGTAATATTTTTTTTAATTTTCTCTTCTGCAACATGTCCTTTATAAAAATTTAAGATACGTTGTTGCTTCTACTTCTATCAACTCTCATCCAACTGCAAATAAATTAATATATATAAACAACGATTTCTTGAGTCTGAGAGACAATTTCTGCGATCTTGCTAACCTGTTACCCTGTTTACGTCATTTTGCTACCTGAATTGATTTAACGGCTTTAGCTTCGGCTAGCCGCATTTGCTTCGCGATGACACTTAGAATCGTGGCATTACTTAGAATCGTGACTTAGGCAAGGGCTAATTGTATCTCGCATTTTAATCTTACGTACTACATTATTCGTAAGATGTTGAGTTGGTTTCTGCTATCATATCAGTTTTATGTAACTGTCAATTTGATATATTAACACATAGGTTTTATTTTAAGCCTTCAGTTTGAGTTTATGTATGTTGTACTTAGAATGTGGACGGAATTAAAAGAATTAAAAGTCGTCTGACTATCTTCAAGGTTTCAGACTTTTTTTATTTATTTTTTTTTAAGAATATTTTTTTTTTAATGTTCGATCTGATAGGCTTTTTTCCTGGACTTTAAGTCTGCGTCGTGATTTCCATGATAAAATGACTTTTCATAAAATGTCCAGGGGTATTATTTTCCACTCTTCTTACAACTTCCGAGAGTCCATCAATAGTAGGGGGATTTGCTCTTAGAAATTCTTTTCAAAAGACCAAAGCCACAAACTATAGGTGAAACATCAGAGAATATCACAGGAAACGTTGAAAATATATATATGAACAATACCTGTAACAATCCTTATTTTCTCAAGGAATGCAATGGTATATACTTTTCGAAATATGACTTGTTTCTTGGTCTTGATGAAGTTTCAGTCTTTGAAAGTCACTGGGATAAAAAAAAATTTTTTTTCAGCAAATATGAGACGTAAGACTTACTCTTGATAGTACGATGAGTTGATTTTAATATTTTTTCTCTTCTTCTTAATCTTGCGACAATCGTAATCCCCTAACTGAAATTTTCTTAGTATTCACCGAATCAGATTTGTAATTTTTTCTCTTTATTTTCTATAATAAATAGACCTTTTGAGGTAAACCCATGATTGATCAAGTGTCACAGTATATTTCCATCCATTTCTAATTGTTTTCTTTCAGATTATTCTACAAATGATTCTGCTTTGAAATGTATGCCTCGGCGAAAGCTGGTAAACATTATGTTTTTTAGTATTTTAAAGTTGTAAATCTAGGTTTATTAGTTTTTTTATTGTTGCTACTGATGAATTCAAAGACGTTGCGATTGCTTTCTGTGTTGGAGAATTTTCTCACCAATTGTTTTAACTTTACATACGTTCAAAAGGATACAGGTTTTTTAACTTTTTCAGGTATTCGTTTAGTCTCCATTTCATGTAGAAGTGACGATTAATAGTTTTCTCCTTTCCGAATAATAATGTTAACTTTGCAATTAGAACGAAGTTTTCGAAGAAGAATAAATTTAAAAGTAGCAGACGATATTTCTCACTTGAAATAACAAGCTGTTGAAGGAAACTTTTATTGCAAAATAGTTGCTTTTTTTTAACTCTCCATCTAAATGGTTCTGAAAATGTGTAAACATCAAAATGAAAGAACTTACCCAAGTGAAATATAAGTGGTTTTTCTATTTTGTAAAGGTGCATAATTTTCATCTGAAGACAGATAAATTTTTGCGCAGTGAGAGCGACGTCTTTTTTACAACTAAAAAGAAATTTTCTTAAGCAATGTAATTCTATTTTCTTTCTAAGAGGTAAAAACAAATGATGAAGTAATAATAAATTATTAAAATAATACGGATTTTGAAACTTGTATCCAGCTCCGATGTGAAATTTAGCAGGGTTTCATTTTCATTTTCCTCAAATATATAGACTTCAGTAGCCATATTATCTATTCAAAATTCTAAGCTTGAAAAATTAATTGTTAATATAAAGTGACAAAGCTTATTCGAAAATTATGGCTTCAGGTCTCAGGTGGAGTGGAAGTTTAATTATTGCAATTAGCAGAAGGGGGAAAAGGAATAACTCTAGAACTGTGATACAGTTTTAGTTAATTGTGATCTTTTTCTTGAGTAAGTTTCCATGGTGTTTGTTTGTTCTTTACCATCTTATTCATTCTTTGTTTTCAGCTGTCATTTAAAATATTTTATTGTTATGCTTAATTTTTGTATTTCATACAGCCTTTTTCCCAATTTAGGTAGCAACAAACATTTGAATTCTGCATTAATTTTCATCCTTCATGTGTTTCCTTTTGTTATTACGTTGCTTTCAGAAATGAGAGAAAATTTATTCTTTCTCCTCCGTAATTCGGAACGACGTAGTGGGAGTGATGCTCTGCAATGTCGTCATTAATATTCATGAAATATTTTCCTTAAAACGCTTTGCGATAATGATATTGAAATTTGAAGAAACAAAACTCATTGTATAAACACAATTTAAATAAAATTCAATCGCTTATTCTTCTGGAACGGAGATTCATTCCTGGACATCTGAATTTTTTTCATTTATAACTGAAACAATAGGTTAAAAATATATGTGCCACTAAAATATTTCTTTGTATTTATAATAAAGGAAAAGAACAAAGCACTTCAAACTCATCTTCAAGATAAAAGGATAATAATGTTTAAAATAAAAGAGTTTCTTCGAAGAAACTATCCAACCAATCATGCTCTAATTTCGTAAAAAAAAGCTTCTTTTTAAAATTATGTAAAGATTCCGCATTAAATAAGTCTTTTGTGTTTCTTTTTTTATACATGAGAGATTTTAATAAACATCGTTCAAAGAAATACAAATTACGCGAAAATTATTAAAACAAAAGGAAAAGAAGCGGATAAAATTCCTGTTATGAAATGCATGAAAAATTGGAAACAATTTACAGGCTATATGTTTGTTAAAAATATTTTAGCAAGATTATGATTTTATATTTGCCGTAAATAAAGATGGACAGGCAGGAGAGTTGTTCGTAATGTATGGTTTTGCCAGAAATATCAGTTATTGCTTTTAGTAGCAATATACTCAATAATAACACTTGTAACAAAATATAAGGTTATCAAAAGTGTGTAAGATTCTACTATCTATCTGTTGTGTAGAATCTGGAGAAATAGGGATTGCACCGAAGAAGGGTTAAAACTGCCCCTTTATTAAACTCTTTAAACTATTTACAATGCGCCACTTGACGCTTACATGCTATGCCTCAGCTTTGGCGGTAACTGAAACAGTGGAATCAAAATTCAAAATTGAAGATATTCACAAGTAGTAGAATTAAACTACAGGGCTCATACAATCCTGTATCCTACAACGCGTAGATGAGTTTAGTAGCAGCAAGGTAATAGTTTTTAAGCCACGTCTAACCAGCAATAACTGTTAAGCGGAAGCTTGCGTATAACCACGCACAGAGATTTATTTCCCAGACTCTCTCTAACTTTCCCCACTAGAACATCGATATTTAAACTTTTTCTCCCACTGGTAAAATTTGCATTCCTTAGGCGGGATACCAAATTTAAATATTCTGGCACTGAAAATTAGGGGAATGAAGCCTTATTGGAAAGTAACTTAAAATTAAATTTAGCTGGCTATTTAAAATAAATATAAATCCCTACAGGTGCTTGGATTAAAAACATATTGCTACAAAACGAAACAAACGTGTGGAAGTAATTAGAATGTTTGCAGAGTCATTAGGTTATTTAGAAGCAGGAGGCATGAAAAATATGCAATGCCCTCGCCGGGTCTCTAACCTGAATCTTTCGACTACGCGCCGAGTGTGCTACCGTTACACCATGAAAGCACGCTGGAAGGACAGAGAAAATACATTATATACTTCACCTTTTAAAGGGCGATTGTGGATTAAAGAACCCAGTCACCAAATCCCAGTGGTGATGAATTATTGTCCATCGCCTTTTAGTTTGGGCGCCACTGTCGAGTCATTACGTTTTCTTGAATCAGGAAACGAGCAAAATGAGCAATGCCCCGTCGGAATTCGAGTCTGAATCTATGGAATATGCACCGTGTGTGCTAACCTTTACACCACGAAGGCATGCGGAAGGAAGGAAAAAATACCATATATGTTAATGTAAGTTTTGGGTGGCTAGGCCATTATGGAAACTAGAGATGCTTCAACGAAGAAGCCAGGATACTTCTACTGCGCAAAGACATATATAAATTTCTTCTTCGATTTCTGGAAGATCAAGATTTCATAAACATGATAAAAATAATAAAATGTGCTATGAAAACATTAAATCAAAGAAAAAGAGACATATACATTTATAAAGAAACATACAAAAGCAATTACAGCTGACAGGTTGTTACATAAGTTTACCAATATCATTATTTTTTATCTATTTTTACTTATTTATTATCATTATTTACTATTATCATTATCATTAGTTTCTATTTAAAACCAAATGCTCTGTCTACTGACGGCATTGAAAGCGGTTATAAACACTTTGCAAAAGGGTGCTTTTGAAACCCACCGATCTTATTTTCACGCATTAGACTAGAACAACTATTTTCCTATAAAATAATTGTATAGTCAATAAATAGTTGTATACTTAATAAAATGCTTATATAATTAAAATAGTTGTTCATATAAAATATTTATGTAATTAAAATAGTTATTCAATAAGATAGTTAAAATTTTCCCATAAACTAGAATTCTCCCATTGTTTTTTTTTACAAAATAGCTCTATGTATACGGTAATTTCCTCCTATTTTTGCAAAAATATTTCTATTTCAGAAGAAAAGAAACGTGTATCTATATACATAGAAACTATCAATTTCAAAGGCACTACGCTTGTTTTTTCGTTGCCCTTCTCACTTATTTTACTCTCGATTGGTTTTTGTTCCTCCTATCTTTGAAAACGATTTGTATGTATTAGGTAGGCAGGAGGCAGTAGAAGTGAGAGTTGCACAAGAGACGTCACCATGAATCGCACAAGTACACTAATCACCTTTAGAATTAAATTCACTTTGAGGTATATTAGTATAGTGCTGACTTTGAAAGGAAGAGGTGATGGGCTGTTGTTGGAGAAGAGACTCCTTTAACATCACAATAGAGCACCTGTTGTTTGGTTATATTCCATAGTACGTGTTCATCTGGGCAAATTTCTGATTTATTAAATTGTACAATTGTTCAGCATATTATGGATGCTGATTACCTTCCACATTTCTTGCGTTATTCTTCTTAACAGATTTCAAATCCATAAGGCTCCGTTTTAGCTCACACGCCGAATAACGATTATTGGAGAAGTTAAGCAGCAAGAATCAGCGTAATGTTTGTAAATCTTTTAGGAGTACTTTCGATGGTTTAAATATAGAACCATCTTCTTCAGCTGACTAAATGCAAAATGCATTTTGTATTTAAACTTTCTAAACTAGTGCTGCAAACTTTACAAACATTACGCTGATTCTTGTTGTTTAACTTTCCCAATAATCTAAATGGTATGTCAATATTGGAGGGTCCTTTCAAGTGCAGTTCTTTTGTGAGCGGACATTTGAAAACGCAACGATCCGCATCATCCAATTCTCCGTATGAGCATGTGCCAGTACTAGTTAAGAGTCCTCCTGCAGAAGTAATCTGGGAATGGGTCATGGCCCGACAAATATTGCGTTAGGAAACCTTGGAAATACTTCTGGTTTTATTTTTCACTTCTCGAAAGAATTCGTGTGTGCTACCACACATTGTATTTAATATATTCATCAGGTGAGTATTGGGAAACAGCACATCAAGGAATTCTCCTATTTGCTTTTGTGCTGGGTTCTTTACATATACATCTGCAGGGTCGCGTGATTAATTTCTAAGACAATTTTAGAGTTGTTGACCGGGTTACGGAGAGATAATATTGCTGCCTGACTGTGTAATTTTTACTATATGATAGAGAGATTCTCTGGCCAATTGCTATTTTCAATGTTGCTTTTGTTGCCGAAAGTTCTGCCTAATGAATGCTGTTACAGGTTCTCAGGTATACTTGCTATTTGATACAGTTGTTGAAGTTCTTTTGCATAGGGATGTAGACTGCACATAGAACCTTCCTATCTATTTTTGAGGCGTCCGTGAATGCTGTGGGTTCGTCGACAGACTTCGCTGTTTCTTGTTGAAATTTTGTCCTTGCATTAGGGGCAGCAGAATGTTTGTTAACGGAGGGGGACCCCATTAGTATTCTTAAGTTTTGTAAAGACGGTCATGAAAGGAACTGTTCTCTTTTTACTGCATAACTGTTGTATAAATAGGTTTGTCAGGACTTTGTGTTCTGTGCATCTTTTTTGGAAACATTGTAAATTCTGTAAAGGGTTCTTATCCTTACGTTCTAAGTCCTGAACTGGAACAGGGAGCGGAAGGTACGCTATGTTCTGATGTAACTGCTGGGCTGGAGAATAACTGCACGTGAAGGGATTTGAAATCCTCTTTTATTCAATCACTATTAAATACAAACCTCCCAATTCGGGAGAGATACAGAACGTAACAGACCACACTTTGGTCGAACTTAACAATCAAATAAATTTAAATAAATTAAAATAGAACTTAAATTAAACTTTGCTTCGCAGAGCAATTCGCGGAAGTTGGCCTCTATCTAAAAGGGTGCGTAGCAAGGTATACTAAATACTACCGCACTTTAATTTATTTTACAATGCAATCACGTAGTAAGCACTATGGCTTATAAATTTAAACTGCTAGCTGGTCAGGCGAACGTTGAGCAGCGTGACCGTGATCTGAGGCAAAGCTCTCACACACCGAGAGGTTTCTACCTCTGGCTTAAATAGTGCTTGGCTGAACTTCAAAAATTAGCATAAGCTAAAAACGCGCGCTTCTTCTGACAGGAAGTTGAAGCAGAGAGGAGATAGAAAAGATTTAAATTAAAATAAACTTGGTTAGTTTAACTAAAACCTTACATACTTCCCGCCAGAATTGCGATAGTTAAACTACTTTGGTCCAAACGGACCATGTTGAAAACTAGCAATTCTAAATAGTCGAAAATTTCACTGTTCTAAACTTAGGCCAACTCTTACAAGGCAATATATGTTTGTGTAAAATACAGACGAAATTTTCTGGAACAACAATCTTCAACATTTTTTTTTTCAAGTCTTATTCTTCAAACAGTCTTACTCCTTCCAGCAAAATCTGGAAGGAAAACAACTTTAGTATGACATAATAACAGAATAATTCTAAGTGGTACAAATCCTTTTTTTTTTTTTCTGTGTAATTTTGCACACACACATTATCATTCAAGCACAATTAAATTCTTCCCCCGTATGCTCTCTCACCGGTGTTGGATGTAAAGCAAACCGCCATTGCGGGTTTTTATGTGTTCGGGGGTGTTCAACTCTTCCACCTACAATCGACTAACATTAGTTAGAACTTGACATACGAGACCTGAAAAAAACGCCCTATAACCAGCTAATCCTAAGGTTCTCACTAGCTTTATGTCTAACACTTTAAGTGTATTTGGTGGAGAGCCTAATTAACACTTGCATTCTAAAATAGTGAATCTTTAACTTTTCATGCATACAAATTCGCAGTTTGCACACAACATTCACATTAATATTGCACTTAACGTGCATTGCTAGCATAATATTATTTGTTACATTTCATAACACATTAACAATTTCACAGCAATCCTGAAATGCAAATAGAAGTTAAATTTCTAAGCTTACAGAAATATAGGTTAAATTTCTAAGCTTACAGCAAGTGCTTCCTATTCCTTTCTCAAGGTACTTTCTTGAAATATCAAATTACATTGAATTAATAGTCTACAGACTAAATCGTGTTTTTCAATTTTCCGAATTTTCATTCTAGACATTTTACAAGTCTTTAGACAAAGCGTCGTACAAAATCATTTAGTTAACATATTCTTTTCAGCAATTCATTGCTTTTACAGAATTAATCTATTTACAAAATTAAGTAATTTTAAATCTTTAAGAATTACAATTTCTTTTAACAAAACATTTTACTTTCCATATGAGAACTTATCGCTCACTTGGCGTAAAAGTCAACCTCGCTTGAGGTAAAATCAGTCCTGCAACTTGCAGTATACTCAAAAATTAACTAAACTTTTGAATACGAAATTGTACTTATCTTATTATGATCGTCCATCCTTTTCTTGGCCCAATCTTTAAAACTTGAGTAAGTTGTGGCCTGGTTCAGTTTCCTCGTTTTTCGTTGTTCTTTCGGAGCCTGCTCGTCTCTTTTTCTTTTGAAATTCCGTCGTTGTATCCTCGGCAATTTCCTTTGTAGAGGAGGTTGCTCCGCTGGACGTTTGGTGGACTGGGCCCTTCTCTCCTGGGCCCTTGCTCGTTGCTTGTCCTGGTTCCTGCTGTATTCGGGAAGTTGATTCTCAGGCTGCAATCGACGTTTCTTGCTTCTCAGGCACCTGTCCGATGATTCCACAGTTCTTTTGGATACATTGGGCTTCCCTTGCCCATTCTGCTTTCTTCTCTTGGTGCGCTCGTAATTCCGTTCGTAGATTTGTTCACCTGCATCGTGAGACTTTCTTTTGAAACCACCTTTTTGGTTCTTATTTCTTTGTTGGGGGGGAGCTTTCTTCTTCTGACATTTCGATGCCGTTGTAGCTGGTTCCTGCTGTTTTTGCTGACGTATATCTTCCTGGCTAGTCGATTGCCTCGGATCCTGAAACGAATCTTTAAATACAGCCATTTTGCTGCGATTATAGAACGGTTTTATTTGGTCCACATTCGCTTTGAGCGTTTGACCATCATTTCTTTTTAATATAACCACTGCCCCCGTAATTTGTTCAATTGTGAACGGGCCTTCAAAACGCGGAAAAAATTTCCCCACCTTTTCCTCTGGGGCATTTGACAAGTTGTGTTTAATCTTCAACACTTCATCTCCCACATTGTACTTGACCTCTCTTCTTTTTAGGTCATAGTACAATTTCTGTTTTCTTTGGGCCATTTCTATATTTTCCGTCGCTTCCCGTATTAACTTTTGTATATCACTCATTTTAAATTCTTCTGCCCTTTCCTGTACAAAGAACAGTTTATCTAGGGGGGTCAAGATCTTTCTTCCTAAGAAGAGTTCAGCGGGTGTTTTTTGTGTAGTATCGTGTTTGGCGGTCCTAAGGGCAAATGCAAATTCATTTATATGGCTATCCCAGGTAGAGTGATAGTTTTTCACATAACTACGAATTATTTTCACTACATTTCTATTCACCCGTTCCGCTATGTTTGACTGCGGACGATACGGGACCATCTTTAGATGACGTATGCCCAGTTTTGCACACATTTCCTCAAACATTTTACTAACAAACTGAGGACCATTGTCTGAAATAACTTTTAGGGGCGCCCCGTATTTTAAAATATACTTATTTAGAATTGAATCTACTACAATTTTTGCAGACGCGCGTTTTAACGGAATTAACTCTAACCATTTGCTAAAATGATCCACTATAACTAAAAGATATCGGCTTTTATTAACTTTACTTCGAGGGTAAGGTCCAAGTAAATCGATGCCTATTATTTGATTTGGGAATTCTGATTTAATACTATTTAGGAACCCGGCCGGGCGGAAATTAACATAATTATTTAATTGACATGTTGGGCACGACTGGACATACGCCCTAGTAAACTTTTGCAGTTCTGGAAAGAAAACTGCCTCGCGAACTCTCTGAACAGTTTTTCTTATACCTAAATGAGCCGAAATGGCACAATCATGCAACTCTTCTAATACATTCAACCTCATGCTAGCTGGGATAACCGGTCTATATTCATGATTCTCATTAGTAGCTTTCGTATAGAATAACAGTCCGTCAATTAATTCGTAATTTTCGGCCCTATTTCTTATCGGCACAATATCCGGATGATTGAAATTCTCAGGGTCGGCCAAATAATTGTATATATTTTTGAACTCCGGATCTTTTTTGAGTTCGGCTATTACTGTTTCACGAGAATCTAATACTTTGGATGTTAACATGGCTATCTTAATTACACTTCCATTTTCATCTAAGTTAATTCTGCTTAAAGCATCTGCCACAACATTTTCTTTTCCCGGCGTATGTTTAATTATTAGGTTATATTCCTGTAATTTGAGAGCCCACCTTATTAATCTGGGTGATAAATTTTTTCCAGAATAGAGTCTAGTGACCGCCGCGTGGTCGGTATATACAGTTACTGGAGAACTTCCAAAGAACACACGAAATTTCTGTACTGATGCTAACACTGCGAGAGTTTCTCTCTCTGTTGCGGAATAGTTTCTTTGGGTTTCATTTAATGTTCGGCTGAAAAAAGCCACGGGCTGACCATTTTGGGAAAGCACTGCACCAATCGCGAAATCTGAAGCGTCCGCTGAAATCTCTAATCCCTTATCCCCTTCTGGAAATTTTAAGACGGGAGCTTGAGTCAATGCGTCTTTCAATTTTTGAAACGCCAAGTTGGCTTCTGCTGACCACGAAAACCTAGCTTTTTTTCTTTTCAACTTTAGCAGTGGCTCAGCTATTTTTGCAAAGTCTTTAATGAAAGCCCGGTAATATGAACACATCCCGAGAAACGACGATAATTTCTTCGCTGTTTTAGGAACAGGATAATTTCTAATGGCTACTATTTTTGACTGATCCGTTTCGATTCCCTTTTGGGAAATTTTAAATCCTAAATAACGTAACTCTTTTGCGGCAAATTTACATTTAGACGCATTTATCTTTAAACCAGCTTCGTTTAACAATGAAAATACTTTTCTTAAATCTTGTAAGTGTTGTTCTAGAGTACTACTCGTAATTATAATATCGTCTAAATATATGAAAGTGCTTTTACCAAGGACTGGTCTTAAGACGATGTCCATACATCTTTGGAACGTTGCCGGCGCGCCGGATAATCCGAACGGCATTCTAAGAAATGCGTACGTACCAGATTTCGTTATGAACGCGGTTTTGTGTACGTCCTCGGGTTTTACCCCAATCTGAAAATAGCCACTCGTGAGATCTAATGTAGTCATGTATTTTGTAGACGAAATATTTCGAATAATTTCTTCAATTATCGGCAACGGATATACAGGATATTTTGTAACTGAATTTAACTTGCGATAATCTATAGCAAAACGCCACCGCTTCGGGTGCGTAATCGGGTAATCATTATTTTTCTTACACAGGACAACGGGGCTAGCATAACTGCTAGAAATTGGCGTGATGATTTTATTCTTTAACATCTCTTTAATATGATGTTCAATTATTTCCTCTTTTGTCCTATCATATCTATATGGCTTTTGCCTAACTGGCTGAGCGTCCCCCGTGTCAATGTCGTGGTTCACCACCTGCGTAAAGCCTGGTACATCACTAAATAAATTCGCAAAGTGACTTACCAGACCTTGGATTTTCTCTTTTTCCTCTGCTTGTAAATGTTCCAAGTCCAGCTGCGGGGGCTTATCATTCTTCGCTTCAATTGGCTTCATATTTAATGTTAGTTCTCCCCCCTTGAAATCAATTTTTGCTTCTGCCAAACTAAAAAAGTCCACACCTAGAATAATACAAGTCTGCAGGTTACGCACAATATAAAACAGGATTCTTACCTGTTCGTTGTTGATACGCACGAACAATGGTACTTTTCCTAAACAGCTACATTTTTCTCCTTGGGCCGCTATGACATCCGTGTCTCTTGCACTAAAAATTCTGTAACGTCGAAAGTGCTTCTTAAAGAATCTTTCCGATACGAAGCTGCTTTGGGCTCCTGTATCCAAGAGGGCTGTCGCCGGTATGTTGTTGATTAGAACTTCAATCTTCGGCAAACTCAAATTCTTAACGACCACGGTGTTTAAATTGATTTTGGAAGGGTTTTGCGCTGCTTCGGACTTCTTCACCTTCCTCGAAGAAATCCCTCTTAGTTTAAATTCTTTTTCTTCTGGTTGCCCTCGGAATCTTTGCTTGTTCTTCTATTAAATTCCCTTCGTTCGCCGCTCGCTTTAGGAGACACATCTTTCTTCGGCCATTGCTTCGCCTTATTCCCGTAACTTTGATTTTGCTTTTGCTGCGGTCTTGGCGAACTCCACTGACTTCTTCGCTCAAATTGGCGTCGTCGTTCGTTGTCGGCTGTTCTTCGGCTTTCAAATTGTACCGCGAGCTCAAATAATCTGTCTAATGTTGTTGGATTTCTTAGTTCGATGAAATCTTGAACTTGGGGCAGTAGCCTAGGAAGTATAACTTGAATAATTTCAGGATCCGGGCGACTTCCATACAAAAGCTTGAAAACTTGAATTTTCCTCAAAATAAAATTAGACAAATCTTCTATTCTTTCTTGGTATCGGCTAAACAGTTCAGCTTCCAATCTGGCTCGATCTCGCACCACGGGAAATGCTTTCACTAGAGAATTCTTGAAATTTTCATACGTGTATGTGGGGCTTCCTGGTTCCCCCAAGAGATTCTTTCCGATGCACTTGAACCAACTTAGCGCTTGGCCCTTCAAAGCGCTGGTAGCAAGAGCGACTTTCTGAAATTCGTGGACTGGATATAGCATGAAGTGGGAGTCTAGCTTTTCCAGGAAATTGATTACGGCTGTCTTGCCGTCAAAACTTGCCGCTGGCTTCATGGCTGCTCGCATGGTTTGTACGATGTAGCCGAATCCTTCTATGCCAGGAGGTGCTATCTCAGGATTCTGGACAGGTACAGCAGGTGTCTCAGGTTCGTCTTCTTGTTGCTGAGGCCATCCTCTTCTTTCTGTGCGGGCGCCATTATCAGGACTTAGCATTCTGTGTGTATTCTTTGAGAACATGGTAAATTCTGTAAAGGGTTCTTATCCTTACGTTCTAAGTCCTGAACTGGAACAGGGAGCGGAAGGTACGCTATGTTCTGATGTAACTGCTGGGCTGGAGAATAACTGCACGTGAAGGGATTTGAAATCCTCTTTTATTCAATCACTATTAAATACAAACCTCCCAATTCGGGAGAGATACAGAACGTAACAGACCACACTTTGGTCGAACTTAACAATCAAATAAATTTAAATAAATTAAAATAGAACTTAAATTAAACTTTGCTTCGCAGAGCAATTCGCGGAAGTTGGCCTCTATCTAAAAGGGTGCGTAGCAAGGTATACTAAATACTACCGCACTTTAATTTATTTTACAATGCAATCACGTAGTAAGCACTATGGCTTATAAATTTAAACTGCTAGCTGGTCAGGCGAAAGTTTAGCGGCGTGACCGTGATCTGAGGCAAAGCTCTCACACACCGAGAGGTTTCTACCTCTGGCTTAAATAGTGCTTGGCTGAACTTCAAAAATTAGCATAAGCTAAAAACGCGCGCTTCTTCTGACAGGAAGTTGAAGCAGAGAGGAGATAGAAAAGATTTAAATTAAAATAAACTTGGTTAGTTTAACTAAAACCTTACAGGTTCATCCATTGCTTATAGATGTAGCGAAATTGTTCCGGCTAGGATGTTGAGAGTAGGACTTGAAGATGTATGAAATGCACGCGTTACCCATAAAATAAATTATCTCTAAATTGAGATTATAATTCTCTTTTTGGGTTAAGGCATAGGTATTGACCAAATGGCTGCTCCGTAAGCCACTATTTTGCTTATTACGGTGTTATATAGAATTTTGGAAATATGGGAGACCCCATTTGTACCCATGCATTCGTCTCAGTTTGTGCCTCATTAGATGACTGCGTGCTTTGATCCCCTTCAGATGGTGGATAAAATTTTGCTTTTGGTCAGTATGGATTCCTAGGTATTTCATCATTTTTATTTTTTAAATTTTTCCGTTTTCAGTTTTCAGTTTTCAGAAAGTTGCTTGGTAATTGTTTGGTTTGGTTTGTGAATTACTATGATTCGTCGAGCAATTTTCAGTTTGTACTTCTTACGTATGTTTTCAATTAATTAGATTTTTTGAAGTAGGAGACAGGAAAAAATGTGCAATGCTCTCGTTGGGATTCGAACCCTGGGCTCCCGATTGCCTACCGAACGTGCTTTCCAGTCACATCATGAATACACGAGGAAAGGAGGGAGAAATTGCCTTACAAGCCTCCTTTAAAGAGTGACTGGGAATGAGAGGATCCTGGTGGTGACGAATTATCATCCACTAACTTTTAATTCTGTCACCATACGTAGAGATATTTAAAATGTTTGGAAGGGAGAAAATCGCAGAAATCCGCTGTGCCCTTTCCAGGTTTCCAACTCCGAACCTTCCAATTGCCAGCTGGACGTGATATCCAGTTACACTCCGAAGGCACGATGAAAGGTGGGAGAAAATACATTATTGATTTTTCGCCTGAAGAAGAGGAAATAATATGTGATCGCCTTCGAAATCGATAGAGCTTATGCAAAATCTACGTCTAAAACATAATTTTTTCGCTTCCATAATTCGCTCGTTAGACAATGCAAGTTTATGCCTGTCTCTCGTAAAATGGATCTAATACGGAAATTTATCAAGGTAAATCAGACACATATATTATTAAGCTAATCAGAAAACTCGGTGGATTTTTAGAATTTTAGTACTTGAAACGCCGAGATGTATTTAATGGGATTTTTGTTTAACAGTTAAATCCAACAAGAAAACAAAGTTATTAAAATCTTCCTTATAATTTGAGAAACAGAAAACATTTCTTAAGAAACATGGCTCCGAAAATGTAGTTATGTTATTTCACAGAAATAAATAGGTTAAACTAAAACATTTATATACGCAGATTTATGCTGCATACGCTTTACGTCTGTTGAAACTCATTGCTCCAGATTCCGCCTTTTCTAGTAGTGATTATACTCTTCATGCTAATTTGTAGCTTTCACTCTAAGAAAAGAACGAAAATGCGTTTAAATTTGTTTAGTGTTTTCTAGAACACCAGAAACGTTTTTGGCCGTTTGGCTGTAATGGCGACCGTGCTTCGAAACGCAATTTGGCAGATGGCAGATTTCATTCCTGACCAACACAATATTACAGTTCAGTTACCGAATCACAAATTACAGCGACTAAAATCACTTGATGTAACAACATTTCCCTTCAACCGTAGCTGTATATTTCATATTAGTAACCCTGTATATCAAGTTTAAAGAAGAAAGTTACGAAAACTTAACGGTTAGGTTTCTTTGGATTACCAGTCATCTCCTGTAGAACTGTCTTCTTGGCTTGCTTCCAATGTGTGCAGAGAAAGTAAACAACGGCATCAACTCTAATAGAGCAAGCACTTAGATGTGACAACGCATTTCGCTCTCATTTATTATATTTGTTGCCAAAACAATAAAACAAAGG
>KK116528.1:42761-91944 GCA_000611955.2 Stegodyphus mimosarum | reverse complement strand
AAACTGACCGAGGGCAAAAAGCATTATATGCATGAGTTATTTTATTAAAGTCTTATTCAATAGTGGTGTTAAACATTTTCTTCGAATAATATTATATATATATATTTGATTATTTTTGCGGCTAATTCCTTTGTTATTTAATAAGCATTCCTTAAATTCCCATTGCTATCGATGCTCATTTTTCAATTCTTTCTAGAAATTAATGCTCCCATCTCTGGCTATAACAGTTGTAAAATATTGTTGCGTTATTTTCATACCGCCCAGCCGATATAGTGCTGACTACCTTGCCGATGCACCTGGGCTCGAATCCCGGAGAAGGAATGGATGCTTGTAAGCGTATAGTATGTAGGCGGCAAGAGGGCACTCAAAACACACGGCGAACCGAAAGTCCTTTTGTGAGGCTGATAGAAGAAGATGAATCAGAGATTCTCAGATAGCCTTGGCGGGGGTTCTCCCTCAAAACTGGAGCGGAACTGCATAGCTGGTTGTAGCAGCACCTGTACGACCCAATGGTAAAATTCTACTGTTCCGTCCACTTCTACCTGTACCTGTATTATTTTCCTAACATATCTACTTCCTTACCTTTTTAATTACGCAAGTATATTCGCCTGTGCTTAATTCCCTGAATGAATGGTTAAATTATTTAATGAAGGTGAAAATTCACCTTCAAGGAAGCTTGAAATAGCACCGTATTTACTCACTTTTTCCCTTCTTTTGTTATTTTTACCTTTTGCATCTATAACGTCCTTGAAACTGGATAGGCAAAAATTCTGTAGTTTATATTACTTTTGAATGAAGGAATTAAAAGAAGAGTTTTAATGCACGTATAAATAGACACTCTGCTATTACTCAACTCTGTATTTTAAAGGAATTAATTATTACTTTGAGTATCACACGTTTTACTTTCACAGCATACTTTGCTGTCTGTCCGTACCTTGAACACTGCTTCCATAAATGACGAGACTGTAGAATATATGCCAGGGCACTGTAGAAACGGCCAGGGGAAGATACATGAGGGGGGAATATAAGAGAGTAAATATGGCATCACACTCAATAAAATCACGCCATAAAGTTTCGATGTTAGAAAAGTCCTTAGCAGAAACTAAGCTTTCGGAGCCTCTCATTGTATTGTGTTGCCATTCATATAATGGCACACTCTGAACCCCCTGGAATGTAACAGTTTAAACCATTGCCTAATATATTGCATTCCTTTCGGTAAATGTTAACTCATAGATCATTATTGATCAATGACCTTATAGCCTCCATATTACCGATGTTCCTCGGTTAAATTTTATTTCAGTAATCTATCCAAATACAGCGGGTCGTGCTAGTGTCACTGCCTTATACCGCCCATCCGTCGTAGTGACTGATGATGCTGACTGCCATACCAATGGATCCAGATGCAAATCCTCGAGAAGGCTAGGATGTTTGTAAACATATAATATGTGGCAAGCAAAGTCCTCATGAGAAGTTGGTGGTAGAGATTTGTGTTTGAATGCCCTCGGACTGTCCCTTGGGATTTTTCATTTCAAACTGGGGCGGTAACTTAACATTAGTTACGTTCAGCAATACTTCAATCACCCGTGGTATTACAAAAGTGCTATCCTAGCTTCTGCCGGTCTCTGCCTTATTGGTTATTAATGTCTTTTGGCTAACTTTTATTGAAATAATCTACCAATTTAATGAAAATTTAAATACAGGATTTTCTAATGGTGGCATTTCATGAGATCGCTGTAAATTATGTATATTTTCAGAAATGATGGAAATGCTTTTATTTAATTCAGTGATTCAAAAAAAATAAATAAATAAAACACCAGCGAAGTGAATAAACGTCAACATGGGAAACATTTGTCAGTACTAGAGACGTTATAGCAGTTTTCATATTCGCCTCTTACTTCTGGCAAGATCAATTGATGTAACGCTTACTATTACTTGTATGATTCTTCCCTTGCAGTGATCAAGAACAGTAAGCTTTTCATAGTCCATCTCATTTCTGACAAATCCCCGTAGAAAGAAGTCTAATGGGGAAATTCAGCACATTTAGAAAGTGTTCTGCTGATATCTCTATATCGGAAATCAAAGATTCAACTCGTCTTTCACCTGATTCCAAAGACGGTCACTGCTTCGTCTTGTTAAAAGAAGATCTGCAACGCAAAATGTTTTTCGATTTGAGGAAACAAAATGACCTATAGCTCGCTCACATCAGAAAATAATCTTCCAGATTTCATCATTTCCCTCGTGTTAAACTGAATGAGTTATTATTTTTTAAAACAATAACTGAATTGTAATGCGTCATATTTTAATTTTATTTTCGTCAAGCATCTTATTCATATAATTTAAAATACATTTAATTTACAAAATAGCTATTTTATAACTATAATCGTTTTCATCACTAGTGTCGTCACTAAAATATATTTATAAAAGCCATACATTACAGAATTTTAAACTATATTCATGCTGAAGTACTGCTGCGAAATGCCCAGCTGCGGTGAGATAGCTTCCCCGCAAAGCGAGATTAGGTTTGTAAAAAAGGGGTAGAAAAGGCAGGTTTGCCACATTTGGCACGAAATCGCGCTTTTAGCGACATATGGCGACAAAATTGGCGATATGTCATAAAAGGAACAAGAGCATTCTAGAACGCATTCTTAGCGGTTTTCTCGGGAATATTCTCGAAGGTAGGTTAAACTGTATATACCCTGCCTGTACGTGGAGTAGAGGTATGCCTTTAGTTCAGAGATTAGCTTGAGAGCGACGGACCGAGTCGGGAGCTGTACTTTAATGCTTTGCCTGAAGCTGGCTTCAGCATTATAGCCCGAAAGTCATATTGCTGATTGTTTCAGCGTGTTTATCGTAGTTTTTAACGACTGTAAACTTGTCTTTCGAACTGCCCTGTGTATGAGTGTTTACTGGCAAATACATTATGTTTTTGATTCTTCATCGAGCGTTATCACCAATTACTCCAAATCCATAAATCCTTAGAACACAACAATACTTTTAATGCATGCCTTTAATCCGTTCATAAAATATCTGTCCAAAATTTTTTGCTGCTTGTTAAAGTTTGTTCTTTGTTTTGTTTCTGATGAATTATTTTTCAGTATGCAACATTCATAATTTTTGCAGTAACAGTAACTGTAAAACTTTGAGCTTAAAAATCTCTCTCTCCAAAGAAAGTATATGCTATTATGAACTATGTTTTCATACGGTAAAATTATCTTTAGCATGTAATGAATATCATAGATCACAAAGTTGCTTCTAGAGCAAAAGTTAAAACATAAATCACCAAGTAGGAGCTCACTAAACTCATGTGACTTTCAACTAATTTACTGAACTAACTAATTGACGGTAGCTCATAGCTTCCTACATGTACGTTTGTACTTAAGAGGGAAGATAAGCACTTCTTTAAATTCCAAAAAATTTCTTCAACGGCTTCGAAAATGCTTCCGGAAACTTTCAGAACATTGCCAGTTTTGATGAAAGTCACTAAGTTGGCAATACCACTTAGGCAATTCTGCTCATCCCTTCTATTCTGCTTGCGTTATCAATGCAATTTAAAATTAGTTGACCTAGTAAAAGGATTTTCAACATAATACATGAAATAAACTATGTAAATACAGAAAAGTGTCACAACTTCACGATTTAGCAAACTGCAAATAAACATAAAATTACTATACACAATACTTTAAAGATATAAATAATTAAAACATACACAAAACTGCACGCAAAAACAAAATTATGAATAAATAAATGAACCGATATTTTGAAAAAATGGGAGTGTAATATTCTCACTTCTAAAAATAAAATTATGATTGTAATAAAGATAGTGCTATTACTCTAAACATATAACTTCACAGGAGATGCATTTTGAAGTTCCTAATTTATAAGCAGTAATAAAACAAAAACTTTAGCGAACTGCAGTACGTGTAAGATCTCTCTCTATTTTTATTTTGGAAATGTAGCTAAAACACTTTATCTGCATCTTATTTGCAATTTATATCCATTTTTTTATGTGACACAATTCCCTAAAAATGCCGGAAGTAACCACTAAGTGGTGAACATCTATAAAACTACTCAACAATCAAATTACTAGATATTTGAAGCGAAAAAAACATTTTCAATATTCTTATTATTTTTCTCCTTTTCTTTAGCGATTTCAATAAAAGATATCGTAAAAGTCTAGCAAACTGTCCTTTTATTATTTTTTAAAAATTCATGAGAAACGTTGATCTTTTATTGGAAGAATTATTTTATTCTCCCACTGCAAATCAAGCTTGTATGTATTCATTTTAGGAGACCCTAAAAGCTTTAAGTCTCATCGGATGCTTCTAGAGCACTTAGATTTAGAACGATTCTGCTAGTAATGCATTTTTGTTTAATTTATACGAAGCGTTTATTACTACTCCATAGTGAGAGAGAATTTGCGAAAATGTACTAAACATACTGTGAATTTTATGGACGCAATACATTTTGACGGTATGATCAATTCTTTTTATTGCTGATGACATATAAAATTTTAAACAAAAATTTGATCTGAAATCATTAAACCTATTACTATGATTTTGATTGTAATTATATGAAAACGTTATACATTTTGAGGTAGGTTTAGTCGAACCTTTCTTTCTCAAACAGCAAAAACATTTTCCATGTCTATACAAGATTTCTTTTCCTTCTTTATCCATTGCCACGGCAGCCCGGTGGGTGTGATAGCTTTTCTCAAAACCCTCTTGCACTTCACCTTCCTTAATCAGAGTTTTCTAGTTGACAGTAATATTATTGTTGATGGCAAACCTATGACACGCGTGTCATGACAGGGGACACACATCACTCGTTTTCAAAGCTGTGGACGGAGACAAAACAAATTGCATAATATAAGATTACCTGGGTGCAGTCTAGGCAGATGGATGACTCAGATGGCAGGCGCATGATTCTATCGGCGACACAACGCCAGCTAGAGTTTTTTCCGAATATTGACATACGAGCTCAAAAGGTTCGCTATCAGAGGTATAGTGCAACCATTCGTAGATTGGACCTTCGTCTGACTCGCTTTCCAGTTGATTCACATTCAAATATTTTAACCGTTCTGAAAAACTCAAATATTTGCTTGTTATTTTTTAAGGATACCCTTTTTGCGTCTCAAACTAGTCTTAAGAATGTTTCTTTCTTCCTTTCACCAGCAATCAAGATCTCTTTAGGCAACAACCTAATTTTCACACTCAAGAACGGTGAATATCATCCCTCTACATAGAAAAAATGTTCTCTGTATTCCCTCGCCTAATGTGAAAATTAACAAAGATGATTCCTTAAAGGCAAGTTTCTAAATTACTAGTAGCTCTACTGCGCTGTCAGCTGAAAGGCAAACGGCAGCGCATTCCCATTTCTCGTCTTTTTACGTGAACTTTTCTTTGTATCATCCTGGTATAACTCCGCTATAGAGAAAGCGTGATTCATTGCGTCATCAATTATTTATTTTCATTTTCGCTGCATTTTGGGGTGTTAGAAAACATA
The DNA here is from genome assembly GCA_000611955.2 of Stegodyphus mimosarum. Taxonomy (NCBI): domain Eukaryota; kingdom Metazoa; phylum Arthropoda; class Arachnida; order Araneae; family Eresidae; genus Stegodyphus; species Stegodyphus mimosarum. Next base: position 86,442 of record KK116528.1, on the reverse strand, counting down.
AACTGACAAGTCTTTCTCGAGGGTAATGCTCCAAGCTACATTTAACCCCGACGAGTGTATGCCGTTGTTGACGCCTGAAGACATTTTTCAAATTGACGAGCGTGCCTCGGGGGAAATGGTGAAGGTGTTAAAGAAGAATTATTTCGCAAAATGTGACCATACATCGGTAAAGTTTTCAACTGCATTATCATTAAATTATATTAATGTATTTAATGCATAAAATCAATTTATAAAATTTTTATTATACATATTTCTCCACGAGCTGTCAATATTTACAGCACCAATTTTTTAAGAACTAGCTAGATAGATTTCTCGTATTAAGATAATTGTTTCAGAGCCATAATTAAGCATAAGTCTTAATATAGTCTGGTATAAAAATAGTTTGTTCCTCTTAATGTTGCAAAGAATACATCGTTTAAATGCAATAAGGCAGAAGTGAAAAAGTACCGAAAGGGAAAATATTCTATGTATGGCCGTCTTTTCAGCGAAACAAAAATGAAATGATGAAAATATTGTGACATTCGAGTTTTAAATACTTTAAGAAAAATTGAACAAAAATTAAAGCTTTATTTTAAGTCATAGTATTTAATGACGCTTAAGGAAAATCTACTTAACCAGATTAAAAGGGTTTTTAGAGATATTTGAAGAAATTTAATTTAACAAATTAGAAAAGGACCAACAATTGTAAGCGGTGGAAAATTTATTAATAATTTCTTTTCTGGTATGAAATCTATTTTTCAGTCAATAATTTTGTCATAATCTAAAACCTAATTTTGACCAGAACGTTTAAAGATTTCGCAAGAACCAAAACACATTTAAATAAACTCTTTCATCACGGCGAAAAAAATTTCAAATAGCGTGAAAGATAACTTCGCATTTGGAGAACCGGTGAAAGGATAAGTAAAATAGTATTACAAACTTATTCGCATTCATCATGCCGTACGAAAAAGAGGACGAAATAAACAAGTTGGTGAACCTGTACATTACATAATCCGCTCAGAATGAAAACATGTGTGAACGCAACAGTTCTTGGTAGCAGTTGTCAATAGTTTTACTCCTTTCGCTCTAATAGTTATTGGTTAATCTCTGACTGTTTCTGGCAAATCCCTGCAATCGTGGTGTTTCTTTTAACAGACAGTGAAGCTAACAGCATGAATAACTAGTGAAAAAGGGAGTACGTTTGACATAGTAACTTAAAGCGCAGTAATTTATCGGGGAACAAATTTCAATGATTATTTTCTCAAATTTTAAGGGATTTTCGAAGATTCACGAATATCAGATATTTTCGTAAATATAAAATAAACACACAAATTTAGCCTTTTCTCCCATTGTTACACAAAAGAGCTATTAGTCTCGAAACCCGATTTTGCGGTGCTTTAATGCGTTGTTTAACTTTTTATTCGAGTCTGTTGCCATTCAAGAAAATGAAAAATATTATTATTTCATATTAAATCTGTCTTTTATTAATTAACAGTCTAAATTATTTGAAAGCAATAAATGCAATTCTTAAGACTATTGTATTTTCAGATTTAAATAAAGATGCATTTAATTCATATTTCTAATTAAAAGAATTAAATATTTTTATAATATTACATTACATATTTTTTCGCTTTTTAATCATACATAAAATATGTAACGTTCGTATGTAAGTCCAAATGCATGTTTATCTAATATCCTATAAAATATTTCGCTATTCCAACTGAGCTATGTCTGTTGTTGTTGTCTTGTCCATTAATTTCATGGGTGAATGGGTTGCCAGAGCCTCAAGGAGGTTGACTTCTTTTTCCGTCCCAATTTTGAGGGAGAGCACCCAGGGAAGGTTGTCGGAGGGTCTCTCACCCTCTCCCCTAACACCAGTCCATACGGCTTGCCATATATTTAGAGTGCCTCCATGTCGCAAAGACACTTTTGCAAACATCCGTGCCACCTACAGGACTCGAAGCCCTGCCCTTTGGTACCGCAGTAGGCTTTCCTAAACACTTTACTGTCTAGGTGGCTCTATGTCTATTGATAATATGTACCGATAAAGCATACAAATTTTGAAAGAGCCCCTTTGGGCGATCATCAAAATCAAAAGCCTTTTAGATTTTTTTCTATCGTTTTTATACGTTAAATTCATTTACATATAAATTACTTTTATTTTTTATTTTTTTTTAGAATTTCGCAAAACCTCATTGCAGAGTAATCTTATTTCAAAATCCAGATAGAACTTCAAATTAGGGATACGTTTTGCAGGTTTTTTTGAAATATGAGAAATAAATCATATCTCAGTATTATATAAAACGGACCTCAATTGCCTATCAATTCCGAAAAAAAATTTTGAAGTCGAAGTAGGTTTTGTTTTTTGACGGAAGTTATATTTTTCTTTATTCTTTATCACCTTTTTTTCTAACGAAATCTGTAAAATAATAAAGTAAATTAAAAGCAATGATAGAATGAAAAGTATTATACTAAGAACACATGTCAATGTATAATAAAATATATAAAAACACAGACTAGTTTAACGGTAATTTTGATGCAAAATAATGTTGTCGAATACGTTCCCAGAATGTGATTGGTTTGTAAAAGTAAAATTCATTGTAAATATCTATAATATTTTTTTTAGTTTTATACTAATTATTTGTCTTATTGTTTCGTTTCTGTCATATACCTTCTTCTTTCTCAGAAATGTTCATTTTAATCCTAGGCCAAGAAAGTTTTTACCAAATTTTCAGTTTAAATTCGAACGTAACTCTCGCATTTTTCTTTCCGTCTGTAATGTGTATAATGTGAATTCAAATTATTTTCCTTACTAATTTCTCCATGAAGCTATAAGGTATTTCTCCCGCCTTCTTAGCATGCCTTCGTGAAGTAGCGGTCGGCACACTCGGCGCGTATTCTAGAGGTCCTCGGTTGGAGTCCCGGCGAGGACATTGCTCATTTTTCATCTCTCCATATTTCAAAAAGTATTCTAATTTTTCTACAAAATTCATCCTTTTAAGACAGGTGTACTTCATATGCTTTACTGCAATCAATTTATCTCTAGTTGTTTAATGTTGAATTTAAATTGTTTGTGATTATTTCTTTATAAGTTACCAAAATAAAACATGTTTAACTATAACTTAAAAAGCATAAAGCAGGCTAACATGCTTTATGCTTTTTTCCTGTTAGTTTTTAATGATTCGTACACATAATGAATGATCACTTTCTGCGAAATTTTTAATAGTGATGCTCAAATTAAGTTAGGAAATAATTTAGTATTATTCGTACAATTTAATTAAGTAAATAAAATTTTCCTTTATAGGGTTTAAGTATATCCTCCTCAAACAAAAACATATGTGTATTATTTTATAATAAAACCCATCTTTCTCTTTAATTAAAGCAGCAAACTGTGGTAAAGAGAAAGATATATTTAAATGGTTTTGTTAAACTTACTTTTACACCCCTGCCCCGTTTGGACCAATGTTAATCCCATTTAACTAGCTTTATCGCACATCCTTAATTAACAGTCTATAAAGTAGTTTCTCCTTCCTTTCTGCATGCCTTTGTGGTGTAACAGTAGCACAGTCGGCGCTACAGGTTCAGGTTCGAGTCCCGGTGAGGATATTGTTCATTTTTCACATCTCCAGCATCAAAAAACCTAATTACTCTGCAGTGGCGTCCGAACTAAAAGGTGATGGATGATTATTCTTCACTACCAGGATTTGGCGATTGGGTCTCCCAGTGCCCAGCAATGCCCTTTAAAAAGGGAAGTATGTAATGTAAGGTTTCTTTACATACTCTCCCCCTTTCTGCATTTTAATGAAATTTTTTTATCTCCCTCCTTTCTGCATGCCTTCGTGGTGTAGTGGTAGCACACTCAGTGCGTATTCGAGAGGTCCAGGTTCGTGTCCCGACCAGGACATTGCACATTTTTCCTGTACTTCTGCTTGAAAAACCTAATGACTCTACAAGTGAAACTACTCAGCATAGATTTTCGATCTCTCTCTGTGAGTGGATCAAACGCTTCATTCATCTCTCTGAATGTCTAGGATCAAGAAATAGAAAAGTATTTTGGATATTTTTAAAATAAGTTATCGAAATTTAGCAATTTTGTATAAAAATTCGATTTTTTTCGCTACTGTACAATTGTAACGAAGGCTAATTTTTAAATGAACTTAGGTACAATAAGCTCAGAATTCTAAATTAAACGGCACTTTAAATAATAAAGATAAATATGTATTATGTAAATAGATTGGCAGACGTTGAAGAAACGAAGGCTTATGTAACACTGATTAAAAGAAATAATTTTCCTTCATTCAGAGAGGTGATTTTATTATTATTATTATTATATTTTTCCGAATCCTCTCTAAATATTTTCATTATTTCACCGAAACTTTTACATATTCTGTTATAGTGTTTTGTTTCGAATTCCGCTTGAAATAAAGCATGTAAATGTTTTTAAGTGATGTGGTTTTAATTAATTTCTTATTAAATATTTTTTTAGCTGAGGTAATATTCTTCATACAAAGACACATTACGTAACAAAGAAGGTTTTGTTTTTAACCACTACGTTTTTTTATATTCATATTTTATTTCTAGTATAATGAATAAAGATATTGACAAATATTAATAACAATGTCTTAAAATACTTTTGTTTAATTATTAAAGTCAAAGAAATTATATATTGAAATAAGTAGGAAGCAATCAGCATTCGTGGCAGCTTAATTTACGGCGTTCTTAACAATTTCATTATCCCGTAAACCAGGGATCATCTGCAAGAAACCGCATGTAAGGTTTTGTTGCATTTGAGTCAAAAACATTCGAAGAAAATACCGCGTGCGAATGTACCTCAAGCTATTCAGCGCCCAAACGTCATCTGCGTTGTGTCTATTCAAGAGCATTGAGTTTCCCTACTTTCATAGCGCGGTACGATTTGCTTAAATGCTCGGATGAGGAAATAAAACAGTCTTTCAAGACAACGGATTTTATACATCTACAGACTCCCGTGCCTTAACCTAAGTTCTAATCATCATTTTATATGGGCACATAAATATGTAGTATCACGAAACTGAATAAATTTTTAAACAACATTCATAATAAGCATATTAGTGCTATAATTTTATTTTATTTTTAAAGAAGATAATAATAATAAATATTATTGTCAGATTAAACCTCTAAACATATTATTTTTTTAGGTTACAAAGATCTATAATGTTTAATCTTTCAAAATTTGAAAAAAAAATTAATAAAAGCAATAACCTAAATTAGAAGAATAAGAGAGTAAGCTTAAAAAATTCTTTAGGAAACATAAGCTGGAACAGGAAATGAATACCCATAGTTAGTGTCCTAAGCACATTGTTAATGGGCACTCAATCACTCTTTTCCGTTAGTGAATGGGAATAGAAAATGTTGGAGTTAAGTTGGCTCCATTGTACTTTCACAAACAGGCGTATATATTACTAGTGAATTTGTGCAATGGATGGCGAAATCATTAACTCAGTCTCTTTTAGTTAAGAAGAAATAAGCTAAAAGAACGGTAGTTAGTTAATGCTTGAAAGACATTAAATCAGCTAATTCTTCTGGAACTAAGATTCCCCTACAAACAAGTTGCGAAAGCGAAGAAAGTTTAAATGGATTTCATACTTTCAGTTCATTATAAACAAAATATAAGGAACACATTGCACTCGAAAGTAATAAAAGATAAATTAAGTAATATTGACTTTATTGGGAACTTATTATATCAAAGCTCATCACACCTATCTGCCTAAGGTAAAGGATGCCTTAGCGTAAGATGTTTTAAGGGAAACTGTCTCGTATTAATATTATACATGAGAAGAGTCACGAAACCCCCATACAGCCAGATAGTTCGTGGGGTTTTAAATTACATTTGCTTCGCTCGATTCCCGATGAGCGAGTTGCGAGTCAAATAATGATACTAGAAATATACGTAATTTATGTAATTTTTCTTCTTGTTACGTTACACCAAGCTGCCTCTTGGCAAGTACTTCAAGCCAACAAGCTTTACGATCTTTAATTTATTACCAACAAGCTTTAGGATGTTTAATTTACTATCCCCGAACTGCAAAACTGTTATTTTTCAGAGGTGTTCTATCTGATAAGTCATTCATTCTTAGATATATTTTTTAAACTGACACTGTACATTGTTTAATCACCGCAGCTATTTGAAAACAAGACAGGTTCACGTTACATTTTGTATTTTTAGATATGCGTATGTTTCTGTACTTTCGATCTTTACCTCATGCAATTTATAATTCATCTATTTTACATAATTTCTGACACACCTAACAAATGATTTTAAAAGCAATTTCGGTATTACTGCGCAGGAGTTTATGTTATTTAATCAGTTATTCTTTTACTTTCCTGTACTTTGATCGAATCCCAATACGACGCAGATTAGTTAATGTACTTCAAAGCAAACTTCTTGAGTTCGGAACAGAACATTTGACAACTATCGCTGACTGTCACTCGTTTACTTCAATCTGAAAATGAATGTCGTTAATCAGCTTTAGCTTTGTTAGTTGTAATTTCTTCGTGACCACCTGAGACCTGACCTCAGTCTTGTATTTAGTATCATTTTACTTGAGCATTTTTTTTTGGTTTTCGCAACATGATTTTCTGTTATTAAATAGGTTGAGAATAGTCGGGGTAACATCCTAATAAAAAGGTTTACTTTAAACTTTCTTTTAAGCTGGTGTTATTCTGCTTTTGGCGTAAATACTCTTATGCATGTTGTCCTATAAAATATAATATGTTATGTTAAAAATGCATATTGTATTAAAAAGCTATCTAAAGTACAGACATAATTTCTAATGAGAAATTGCTATAATTATGTCGGAATAGTTATTTCTCTTTAGATAAGAAACAATTTTTGCATTTTAGATAACATGTCAAAATGATAAAGTTAAACTAACCATCAGGGGGTACATTTCTTTTATCATCTATCTAAACTGTTATCGGTTCCAATGTCCGACATTTTGGGGAAACTATATGGAATTCCAATATCAGAAATATTACGATAATATCGTAAACGCAAAAATGAAAACAAATCGGAACGTGATCTTTGAATTCAGGGTTTATTTAACACCTGAACCGTTTTGAGCTAAAACGCTAAGACAGAAATGAAAGTTATCGAAGTTAAAAAAATTATTTTCCAGGATTCCGAGGCAGAATAAATATTTAAAACAAAATATTTAAATGTAGCGTCCCAAACCAACAGTGTCGAATGACAGGAACGTATGCATACTGAAGTCTTATTCCATCATAAATTAATGCTCAGGAAGACTAAAGACTAAAACTGAATAAAACATTAATTCAGACTAATGCTGAACAAAAGAAAAGGTTAGGCTAATTTTAGATTGAGTTGGGCATTACTTTTAGTTGGATCGCTTTCGTCCAAAGCTTCAGTTAAGTGCAAAAATCTATATTCTATCACGACACGAAATTCAGATGGGGAAATCAATAGTATCTAAATTCATGTACTTAAATATTTAAATAAATTTTTTAAATTCTGTGAATAGAGAAATTTCTTGAAAAATCTGCGTTCTAAATTTCATAGTATGACTTTTCTTCTCTGCATTATGTAATACATAGACAAATAAACTCTTCCTTCAGCATTATTGATTATTGCTCCTAATAATATATAATTAAAACACAGTAGAAATGGTATTTTCCTACACTCAAACAATCTTATTCTTACATAAATAATTCCAAGCACGAATTCTTATTGAGCGTTGAACATTTATTCTCGAAATGTCTTAGAAAAAATTCGACAGAATATTTTACTTTCAAAAACGAATTCCGTTTTAAAGCCAATAATGGGGAAAAGCACTTTGTTTTTATCTGCGGAAACTACAGTTTTATAGCTTAGGAAATAAAAGCCTTTTTTCCTTTTTCACATCCATGGAAAAATTCCTAAAAGAATTTATTTACTATGCGGAATTTGCTGCAGAATGAGGAGAAGAATTAGATGGACAGCACTCCCTTCCTTTTTAAAGAGCTTTCGAAATCCCCAGAAAATGTTTATGTAAATAGAGTTGAGTCTGTCTTTTATAGTTACGGATTCGAAGCCCAGTTTTATTCGCGAACATTCATTCGAGTTTAAATGAATTTAAATTTTCCGCTTGGCCCCTTTTCCGAAAGAAGACGCAACGGGAAGATCGCCATTTTCATTTCACGCTTTGCGTGAATGTTGGTGGTTGGTTATGTTCTGCCATGTTCTCGGCAGTAAATTGTTTCCGTTGAAGAATTAGTTGAGTTTAATTCTTCCGGTCGAGCGGTTTTAAGTAAATACTTAACACGAATGATGTTGTCCCGGGATCTGCATTGCTCGGGAACTTTGCAAAATATTTTCCATTCCATTTTTAGATTTTCTAATACATAGTTAGAATTGCCAGTGCATAAGGATTTAATTCAGCAAATTTTATAAATTTATTTTTATGAATTCAGACAATAAGATGCTCTAAATGCTTACAGCGGCTTTTAGGTTTTCCTAAGCTTAATAAATTTTGATGGAAAGAAACTGTCATATGCGTAAGCGATAATATAGGGCGTAAGAAAGGTACTTTTAATGATTAATTGAGAAACAGTTTCCGGTATCATTTAGTAACATAAACTTATAAACCAATGTATCGAAATATATGCCATACTTCGTTAAAATATTCTGAAACATTATTATTCTGAAGTCATGTTATATAATATATGGTATAACCAAATGCATTTTAACAAGTGTACAAATGGTAAATGTTTTTCAAAGAATTATTACTTAGATATATAGTAATACAATTTAAACGAAAATATATCGAAATATGTATCGTATCCCATTAAAATAACCTGCACTGTATTTATATGAAGCCAAAATTCGCATTATATAGCCGGAAGAGACATATTTTAATGGTAAAGGTTTTCAAAAATCGTCACGTATTCTTGATACATTACAGCTTTCCAACAATGCATCTTTTCAACCAAAGAAATATTATTTGGATGTATACTTTAACACTATAAAGGAATATATCGAAAGGTATCGCATTGTATCAAAATAATCGGAAACTTTTGTATTCTGAAACCGAATTACTAAAACATAGCTTACGAAAGGATGCGATTTAATGATTTTGCTAATAGTAAATGTTTTCAAAAGTATAATCACTAAAGTATGTTCTATAGTACCATAAAATGAATATATTAAAACATACCATATTCTATTCTGAAATGTATTATTCTATAGCCAAAATGTGTAATTAATGAGGTAAAAAAAAGTATTTTTCAAAATTGTACTGTTCTAACTGTACTTTTTCTTTCTGAGTAATAGTAAGTGCTTTTAAAAATATTGTGACTTGCGTATATTTTGTAATATTATATATGATTGCACTTAAATATACTGTATTTCATTAAAATAATTCGCGTCTTAACTTTTCAGTTCAATTTCAGAATCTTAGACTACTTTTTTAAATTAGTTTGTAGAATTATTAGTTTTTTTCATTGCTGAAAACGGGAAGAATGAGCACTGTTCTCACCAAGACCTCTCGAATACACGCCGAATGTGATACTGTTACACTACGACGGGATGTTAAAATGAGAAAAAATGCCTTGTTTGTAAGTTCATGTAAATTTTTATAAAATTTTATTTAGTTCACTTATGATCAAACGTTTGTCACTGATTCTAACCCACTTTCTAACCTATAAACTATTGAGTTCAAATTTTGTACGCATACTGTTTGTGGATGACAATGCATATGGTTGTAGAGTCATTAGGTTATTTAGTAGCAGGAGAGGTCAAAAATGAACAATGCCGTCGCCGGGACGCGAACCACGGGCCTCTCGAATACGCGCCGGGCGTGCTGACCACGAAAGCATGCAAAGAAGGCGGGAGAAATACCTTATATGGTAAAGCCATCTTTTCAAAACAATTTAGGTGCTTTTTATTTAAATGATTATTCTCAAATACCTTCCTTTAATGAAAACACCAAGCGTCGCAGAAATTTATTGCTTGCACCATCGGATAGACAGGACAGAAGTTTACATACTTTTATCAAAATTTCCTTTCAAGTGATGGCTTATTTAATGGGCATTTTTATTCGATTTTAAATATCTACAATTCAAAAATATATCTGTGGTAACGACTGGACAATTTTCAAAGGTTATAAAAGAACTCCTTACCTTCTTTTAAAACATAAATAATTAATTAAAAAATTCAGATAATTTTTATAAGGTTTTTAAAACTTGCCGCTTTTTTATATGTTTTCATTTAACTCGCTTAAGGTTTTTGTCACTATGGTCAAGACTTTGTAGTCATTTTTTAAACTGCTCACTGATAAGATACGGAGCTCACATATTGTACACTCGCTCGTTTTAGATGATAATATAATGTGGTAAAATAATTTTTTCAACAATCAATTTAGATTTTTTTTCAGTTTAACATTGAAACGACTTTTTTGCATACAGTTTTATTTAATCAATAAACTAAAAATCTCCGAATTTTACTGTTTGCATCATCCGATAAAGCAAGAAGAAATCGTTAAACTTTAAATGACAGTTTAAAGAAATTTCTGTTTTTTTCTTTTATTTTTTGATATAATCTTTGTATATTTTCGACCATGTAACAGAACTGTTGGAAGCAAAAGAGTGATTATTTGTTATGAAAAAGGATTTTTCAGTTTAATAATTTGACTGAGAATCCGTCATTAAAGATGAAAATAAAAAATAAAAACAGTTTATAAAATAAGCTCCCATTTGAAATTCCATTATTAATGAACTAAAATTAATTTATCATATAGCTTAATGAGAACAACAGATTAATAATTCTTCCAATAGAATTCACTGACAATTTTATATCAAAAACGACAGAACTATGGCTGCTTAAATAACGAAATTTAATAGTCGGCTGAGGGCCCGCTATTGGGCAAAAAGTATAAGTCATTATCTTTATAAATTTATCAAGAGACAACAATTTTATTGATAATGATTATAAACATTTTGCAAAAAATACATATTTCTCTTTTTATGGTTTCAAATAAAAGATAGTTTATACTCTTCAAGCTGCGTTTCCCCAGTTTGCTTTTGTCCGACTTCTTTGATTTAAAATCCTCAAACTTACACAGATATGAACTAATTTTTTAATACTTTACTGCATATTTATTATTATATTCTTAATGCAAACAAGAAGGAATTTTGCAATGTGTTAAAAAATGTAGAGTAATTAGGTTATTTTGAATCAGGAACATGGAAAATGAGTAATGCCCTTGCTGGAACTCAAATCTGGACGTTTCGAATATGCGCCGAGTTGTGCTACCGTTACACCACGAAGGCATATTTAAAGGAAGGAGAAAATGCCTTATATACTCCCCCTTTTAAAGTCGCCAAATCCTTGTGCTGACGAATTATTGGACACCATCTTTTTTTAATTCGGGTGCCACTGTAGACTCATTAGGTTTTTTGATCCTGGAAACATAAAAATTGTGCAATGCCCTCTCTGGGACTCCAAATTGGACCTCTCAAATACGCGCCGATGTGTTAATGTTACACCACAATGGGTGCTAATGTTGCACCACCATGCTGGGAGGAGGAAGAAGATATCTTATACACTCCCACTTTTAATGGGCGACTGTGCGTTAGGGGATCCTGTCGTCAAATTCTAGTAGTGACGAATAATTATGAACAACCTTTTAATTCGGGCGCCACTGTAGGTTAGGTTAGGTTATTCAATTATGGCAGAGCACACGAGGGCTATCTGCCTAAAGGAAGGGATGCCTTTGTGGAGGACTTTCTAAGGGAAACTGGCTCGTATACACGTTACACATGGGGAAAACCACAAAAACGCCCATGCAGGGCGCCACTGTAGAGTTATTAAGTTATTTTGAAGCAAAAACATGAAAAATGAGCAATGTTCTCGCCAAGACACGAACCTAGATCTCTCGAATACGCAGCGAGTTGTTATTATTACACCACGAAGGTATGTTGAAAGGAGGGAGACACTACCAAAGCAGCTGCAATCATATTTTATCAAAATTTTTACAGATAAATATGGTTTTATTTTTCTTCTACAAAAATGAATGCATTGATTAAAAAGTCGATGCTGAAATCTATAAAGATCATTCTAAAAATCAAATGAAAGAAGAAGGACCAAACCCTTGAAAACTGAAGAAAAATGAAGATATTTCAATTGTTAAATTTTTATCCAAAAAACATTTAATTAAAATAATTATTAGAAAAACCTTTTTTCATCTCAAAATATTTTTTTTCTAATAAAACGTATTAAAAAACGGATGAAAATTCTTGGATTTAAAAAAATCACTCAAAATTTACCAAGCCCCTTTGAAAAAAGGTTACGAGGCATTCTTAAAATATTATTGAGCTTGAAAACGAGTTAGACGGCTTAGTAAGAAGGATCGAATGTAATCCATTTAGACTCTATTATTTGCTCTTAAGTATTTAAACAGGAGTAAAAAACCTTTTACTCCTTACTATCTTCGTTTTGGTTTTTTAAAGTAAAAAAAATACACAATAAAAACACTGCAATTTTAACTGAAATTTTAGAATATAAGTAATGTATGTGTATAAAAACGTTTTATTAAGAATATATCAATATTTAATATTTAGCGAAATCATTTTAAATCACCGATCATTGTCTTTGAAATAAATCGATTTTTTATGCTTTTTCCATGTATGGAAAAAAAGGTAATGGAACTTTTTCGGTTCTTCTCGAAATCTAGAAAAAGATTTAACTAGCTTAACGTCCCGTGTCCAAAGTAAAGAACAGTAACCTCTGCGTGAAAAATGTATTAATGGAATTGCTTAATTGCCTTTTCTGGTTAATTACTTCTATTTCCAGTTTAATCGGAAAGTGTGTTGGAAAGATAATCAAGTAGAATGATTTTATTTAATTCTAGACACCGGATTACATTGAATTATTTAAATAATTCAGTCTTTTTCTCTTCCCCATACCATATGTAATCTGTAGAAATTGAAAGTTATTTGACAAATACAAGTTATACAAAGTGACATCTCTATTTCGAAAACTATAGAGAATTTTATTTCCTTTAACTGGAGATACATACAAAAAATCATAAATTAATCCAGTCAAATAGTCAAATTAAAATTTAGAACTATGTTTATGATGAGTGATTTCAAAAACGAAATCGTATCATAGCAAATGTAATTTATTAACAATTCAATAAAAAGGTCTCTCGGATATATTATAATTTTTAAGTTCAATAACATCACTTTTGAGATAAACGCAGTTTATTGCTGGTCGGTGGTAGATAATATCTTTCGTTTATCTTATGTTTCTTAAGAGTCAATTTTTAAAAGCTGTAAGAATTTATTTATTTTTAACTAAACAGTTATTTCACGTTCAATAATTTTACTGTAATTCTTGCTGTCCATTTTCCTATCAGAATTCTAATTTTAATTCGCGCGTATTTAAATCACGTAGAAAGAGATAATATTTAAAGGAAAATTTTAATTATTGAGACAGAGGTTGTTTCGCCTGCTGAAGGTTTCATTACTAGTTGAATTCCTTCGATTGCAGTCTATCTCCGGCGTTACGTTATTCTCGCCATTAGGCTTATCACGACGGTATTAGGTTTGAGCCAACTTGCGTGTTCATTCATTCCGTGTAGTATTTGCCTACTTTACGACTTACTTAACTTTAGTTTGTATTCGTTACTTTTTGTGCGACGACATAAAGGATGGCTGGTTTTGTAAGCACAAGAAAAGCCTTCTGTTAAATTAATGATTTTAATAAAAGGGTCTTTTGCCCCCTTCTTACTTTCTCTGTCTTCTTACTGAACATAACGATAATTCGATTCTCTTCATAAGTCTCGTTGTTGTTCATGCTATATAGGAAGAATATAATTCAATCACATTCAAAGCAAAAAAATGCCCAATTTACCAACATATAAGAATAAAAATACTGAGCCCACCGAGCCGGGTAACAGGTTTTGAATATATGTATATACAGGCTGTTTCAGAAAATCGGTTACAAACTTTCAGAAGACACAGAGACAAATAAGAATAAAAACAAATAACGATAGTCATTAAACGATACGTTCGAAATTACAGCTTCTTACCGTGACGCAGGCCTCATATCTCCGGCGTGTGGAAGATCCATGACGCACGGTTCCTGTATCACGGTCGGGTCGTAATTTCGAACACCTTCTGTGATGATGATCGTCTCTTTTTGTTTTTATTTCTTGGAGTATTATAAGCATAATAAAAATTATTCTCACCCTGTTCGTCTCCTTCCTTTCTTGCTTTTCGTGTCGTCACTACCGTGTCAGGAAAGCGTCACAGACCATGTATTGCTATGTGTTTTTCCATGTTATGTGTTTCCTTGCTATGTGTTTTTTTTAGATGTACTCTACATCTCCTGAAAGTTTGTAACCAATTTGCTGAAACACCCTGTATAGGTTTGGTGCGGTCAATTGCAACGAAAAAGGGAGGTGCACAACTATGTGTTATATTAGTCCCATACATAAAATTTCAACTTTCTACGGCTAATCGTATGCGAGATACATACATACATACGAACCCAAGTCCATACAGACGTCACGAAAAAATCCCTTCTGAATCCATTCGAAGTCCATTTTATAGTCCTTTTTGGAAAAAAGAGTTATTTATTAAAAAATGTTGAAATGGATTCAAACGGGGTCGGAATGTATATTTTCGTCGAAATATTATTCCTGAAATTTTTTCCTATTGCAATGTTTTCTTTACTTCGTACAAGGCAGTAAACCCCACCTTGGGTAAGTGATTAAAAATTCTAAAAGCATCAATAAACCTCTTATTTCAATTATCAGGAACTGCTAAGTGTTACGAGGGTATGTTGAAAAATAAGTTTCCCCTGTCGACTGTGGTCAGAGTTGTGTATGAAAGTCAAAAAATAGAATGAGACATTATGACATACCTTTATTTTTCCACATAGGTACCAAGTACATTGAGACATTTGTCATATCGCTTGATAAGCTTCAAAAAGCCCTCCAGGAAAAAATCAGGGCTTTGCATATGGAAGAAGCGTTGAACGGCTTGTTTCACTTCAGTATTGCTTCCAAAGCGCCTTCCCCCGAGATTTTTTTTCAAAGACGGAAACAGATGGAAGTCACTTGGTGCGAGATCAGGACTGTATGGCGGATGGTGTAGGCGCTCCCAACCAAGAGTTGCAATATGGTTTTGCGTTGCTGTCGCCGAATGTGGTCTGGCATTGTCATCCAACAGCAGAACGCCAGATCTGAGAAGGCCAGGCCGCTTTTTCCGAATCGCCTCTTTCAATTTCGACAGGGTGTCACAGTAGCGCGTAGCATTGATGGTTCCAACCTCCAAAAAGTCCAACAACAAAACTCCTTGGGCGTTCCAGAAAACTGTGAGGAGCACTTTACCTGCAGAGGGAGTTGTCTTGAACTTCTTTCGGACAGGTGACGACGGATGTTTCCACTTCATAGATGCGGCCTTCGATTCTGGCGTGAAATGGTGGACCCACGTTTCATCTCCCGTCACAATCTGAAACAGAAAGTCATTGCCATCTTCATGGTAATGCACGAGATGTTCCAGGCTGACCCCCATGCATTGTTCCTTGTGTGTCGAGGTCAATTGTCGGGGCATCCATCGTGCTGACACTTTTCTGTATCGAAGATTGTCGTGGATGATGTTTTGAGCTAGCTCATGTGAGATTCCAAGTTCTTCCGCTACTTCATCGATGGTGATACGCCGGTTCGCTCTAATCATGTCATCCACCTTCCTGACATTTGCATCTCTAGTGGCCATGCGCGTCCGTCCAGCTCTCGGTATGTCCTCCACTTGCTGACGTCCATCACTGAATGTGCGACACCATCTCCGCACCATTTGCTTCGACATCACACTTGGCCCATAGACTTCCACGAGGCGGTTATGAATTTCTGTTCCTGATACTCCACGTGCCCATTCACAGCGGAAAACCGCTCTCGCTTCTTCCTTTGACCACGAATTCAAAACGCACCTTCTCTCCATACCTATCAGGCCTCAAATAAGAGGCTGGTCTCCGCTTTGCGCAGGCACTGCAACAGTGCCATCTGCTTGATTTGCAGCGACCTCTATCCAATGGTGTATCGGTGACTTGCGTTTTTTCCTGCTGCGTCGCCTTTCGCCCATAGCCGTTCAACTCTTTTTCCATATGCAAAGCCCTGAATTTTTCTTGGAGGACTTTTTGAAGCTTATCAAGCGATATGACAAATGTCTCAACGTACTCGTACGAGAATAATAAAATAAAGGTATGTCATATCTTTAATGTCTCATTCTATTTTTTGACTTTCATACACAACTCTGACCACAGTCGACAGGGGAAACTTATTTTTCAACTTACCCTCGTATTATTAAGGATTTTTTGGTAATTAGACTATTAATTTCTAAGCCACAGTTCCACTTCAGTTATTGGGAGTTTTAATATTATTCGCTGAGACTTATTTCTAAACTGGAATTTTCAACTTCCGATTCGCAGATGCTCAGGTACGACGGAATGACACAGCAATCCAAAAGTATGTGAGCTTCACTAGATTGAGTGTAGCAGTAAACACTTTTGTATCTGTATTAAAGCATTAAATACTGAATGGTTATACTGGTATGAGTCTCAATACCAAAATGTCCCACTACGTTCACATAGTGAAGAAAAATTATTTTGAATCCACCATTATATAAAAGCTGTAGAAAGAGACAAAAAGAAGCTGCTTTTTTCCATGTAACTTAAAGCAGAATTTGAAGAGGCAATTATGCACTGGCGTGTTCATTAGCTTAATAAATTGCGAAATGAAATGTATTCTCATTCGTGGACACACTGACGTTTGAAAAAAATAACGTTTATTATATCTCAAGTTCATGTTTTAAAAAAATGTATGACTAACAACATCTGAAGCTACATCATCGAGTTTATTGAAGGGCATGCATTGGAACCGAACCCGAGGCGAAGGGATAGGTTTCCGCACCCTCACCTAATCGGCTGTTAAAATTGCTGTTAACTTATGAAAAGTAGAGTTAACGTATCGACGCAGCTGTTTTTGCATAAGATAGGAAATACTCCATTATTTAGGTCAACTTTTAAGGTTTGGCTCTGAAACCCAATGATTAATGGCCTTAAAGTTCTGAGCACAATGGAGCCAAATATCGGGAAATGAATAATGGGTTCAAAATTTGATATCGAGTTTTATTATCTTATTGAGCTACTTCCATCCCTAAATAACCTTAATAATAACCCTGTACTCTTTACAGATACTCAGCTTCTCTAAAACCAGACCTTCTAGAAACATGAAATAAAATGGAAAGTTTTTTGTTCTGTAATGAGTTAGATCCTTTGCAATGTTATTCGTATTATACAAACTTTATAAAAAGTTTTCCCTTAAAAAAATTAATAATATAAACCAGTCACTGATGTAAAGGCATATTTTTAAAGATATATTGTGGGTTTTGTACCTAAGAATGAGCGAGACCAACTTGGATATTTTTTGCAGGTGAAGAGGTAAAAGTTTCTTAATCGATGCAAGTTCTTGGTTTTCGCGACGTTTTTTTAAACGTTCGCAAACAAATGAAGCGAAATGATATTTGTCGTCTCTCGGCAAGCATTATCAACATATGAAAAGAAAACATACTTTATAATATTATAATGCAAATTTAAATAATTAAGTAACAATTACGTGATTCATTAAAAAAGTAAAACACGCATATTCCTCTAAAACGCGTCACGGTAATTTAAAATTTTTTTTCAGTTTTTTTTTGCGTTGTTCGTTTTTTCGAGCGATCTGTTTTCGTTTGAGAAAACATGAGAGAGTTACAAAGACTCTACATCGCGTAAACCTGTTCTCTTCGTTGTTCCCTTTAGAGGTTTTGCTAGAAAATTCTGTATGCTTTATGCAGTTTCTTCCATTCCTGGTCAATTGCACAAGCTGAGATTTTAAAATTAAAGCAAAAAATATCGCGATTTTTTTTATAAAAACCGTTGGAATTTGGAACGAACAATAAAAAGAATTCACGGGAAAATGACAATGTTACTTCACTGAAGGATTGTTAGGAGCAGAGTTGCCTGAAGAATGATAATGTGTATGGTTGCGAGAGCAACCCAATCAGTAAATTTTGCGATTTCTACATTGCAATAATACGTAAGTACCCTGGGAGTTTATCTTTCACTGCCGAGTGTAAGTGTTATTAGACATAAGATATGCTTTTGATTAAGTATTATTACAAATGGCATCTCAGTTTTAGAACTTCAGATTAGGTTTTGCATGATTGCTATGAGCATTTATGTACTTATTGATATCGCAATTGCACCACTGAAATGGTCGGAGATAGCTGAAAAAGAATTCTCAAGACTAATCATCTGATATTCCCAGCAAATACTCTTCCGGCAATTCTATGTCTTAAATTGCAAGGACCTTAAGTAAACTATCCCTTCCGGCTGATTATTTTCAAATACAATGTAATTTCTTTATAAAATTTATAGCTAAATATTAATTATAAACATAATTAACATTAAGTTGAACACAATGCTCATTTTTTATTATTCTATTCTCCTTGTACAATAGAAATAGCTATATGTACTGATGTGCAAATCCGTTCTCATGCTTTGATTTTTTAACGTCTTTGTACATCCTTTCGTTCTACAGTGTTTCTGATACGCAAATCAATGGCTTGACAATAGCAAATTTTTTAAAACCAGCATTTCTTCAGAATTCCCGATAAACTGCCAAATGTTGCCATATACTTCTTTTTCAGTCTTTTTTCGGTTTATGATATCAGTGTTCAGTTTTCTTAATAAGATGACCGATTGTTTTACGTATCATTAATTTTTATCAAATAAAAATCCCTTTTTTTCTCCGCTCTTATGCCACATTAAATTCAACTCAACAATAAAATGACAAAATTTTTAAAAGCAACATATCTTTTAAAATTCCCAATAGAGAATGAAATGTTGCTATGCATTTTTATTATTTTTATATTATGCATATTATATTATTATTATGCATTTATTGCATATTATTTATTTTTGCGATATTAATTCTTTAAAAATAATACATAGCGATAGCATTTGGCGACGATATTCTTTTATTTGAAATGTGATTCTCTACGTACACCAAATTAAGTGAAACAGACACAATATTAAGGAATAACGAGAATTCGTCTTCATAATGAGCCCATTCATTAGCGTAATTCCAAAGGTGCATTTAATACTCATAAATGTAATCACATACCTGTCTTAAATACCAAATTTGTTAAGTGGATTATCTCATAATACATTTTTTCACAAATATCTGTGAAACAAGTAAAGTATCCCTTCTGTTTTATCACTTTCAGCCAAAACCTAATATGTTGTTCCAATCGATATAAAAATCTCAAACAATTCAACAATCGAAACGTTTTGGATTATATTTTAATATAGTTTTTCATTGAAAACATTTATAGGCTTCAAATAAAGTACTACTCCTGTTTTCCATTAAAAGCTCTTATGGATTTCCTGTAAAGTACCATTTCATATGTCCAAGTTTACCTAAAATTTCTTTACATGAATTCAGAAAGCTTAAATACGGAAAAGAGCAATTTTTGAAAGTTCCGCATAAGAGATATCGTATACGGCAAATCATCACACAGACGTCCTGATAATCATTTCGTTTTAGTTCAGCCCAGTCACTTCTTTATTTATGTGGTCACTTTCTTCACTCCCATTGCAAAACGTCTTACTTCTTGAAAAAGGGGAATCTACGTCATCCAGCTTCAAAATAAACTGAGTTTAATTTAAAATATATATACTATTTAAATATTGTTTATTTATATTTGCATAATTAAACAATCACGCATGATTCTTTAATTAATCATATTTACTCATTGATTAATTTCATAATTACGCTAGATAAAGACAATCGATGATAAACATAGAGGTACATTTTACTTTTAAAATGGTTTTGTTGATACGGTATTAAATCATTTATGATTAAATTTGAAAATAATTCTAAATTTTTTTTCCGGCAAAATGGTAAATTTTAAACAGCTCTCAAAATAGAACTCTGTCCGAGCACTCGCGCGTATACTTAGCCAGAGATTTCATTCATTATGATAATTATTTCAGAAATATTGTTTTCATTATGAGTATGTATTCTTGCAGTCAGTCCTTAAAAAACTACATGTGTAGTCATTTAATGAGAAGTTAATTTCAGCTGTTTTAAATGGTCATTTCTTGTGAGACGAATAAAATAAAAAGCTTTCATGGTTCCTAAGCTTATATGAATAATCAGCTAATTCGCTTTTCGAAAGACAACAACGCAATTTTAATACGAAATTCATTGACGAAGATCTAAAAACACGTATGATACTTGTTTGATAATTCTTTTTAAAGTTCTTTTGTATGCAATTGTTTAGGTACTTCATATGTATAAATTATCTGAATGCTATATAATTGCTTGCAAATTCCCACTGAAATTTAAAAAGTAATAGTAATGCTTTAAGTTCTTAGTTAATGCGCATTTCTTCTGAATATAGACTGTATTAACATTTGCTTCGTTTTAGGCCTCATATATATTTTAAATGTTACTCTTCGCAATAAGATAGGTATGATTATAAATATAGCAAACATTTTTTATGTTTTGGTTCTTTAATTATCGTAACTGAGTAATAATTGTAGTTGTTTTGTAAATGAGTGGTTAAAATATGAATATTATCTTTAGTAATTTTTTTAATTAAATAAACCAATTAAATAAATATTTAAAAAAAATATTAATGGCATGTATTTCTATATTCCGAACGTTCGTGAAAATATTTTGTTGGAGGGTTATCTTTAAACTGAAAAAAATTATTATCTATTCACCTTCGAAACAACATTCGCATGAACATAAATACTTTTTTCAGCGTTCCTGACGTTTTGGATGTATCACAAGGAAGTGTGTTTGAGTGCATTTAGTGTCACAATAAAAATAAGATTAAATTGTAGACTTTCAAAAATCTCAATTGCTATATTTGCTTCGAATATTCAAAGACATTGAATGTAATCAAATTCGCACAAACCCCCCACCTGCGTGCAGCACATTCATTTCTAATTTTACGTTCCCATTTAAGGATCTTTCAATGTGCTCTAGTCTCAATTTCATCAAACTGACGGCGGCTATTTCAGGCGATCCAGTTTATTGAACTAATACATTTTCCCCAGTTAACTGAGATGTAACTGCGTACAAAGCACTTTTTGAGGAATTCCGTAAATTATGTCCTAAGAGGTTGGAATCTGTTTAGCATACCAAAATATGTTCCGAATTGTCAGACATTAGAGTAAAAAATAAAGTTCTTATAACACCAACAGTCTGAATCAGATATTTTTTTAATCAAAAAATATTTATATTATACGATTATAATTTTCTACAACCAAAAAACAAATATGTGCCTTTTATGGATTGCATCATTTATAAATTAACACGTTTAGTCCCAAATTTGTAAATTATTTTTTTCTTTAATATATCTATATTAATTACTTTCGTCACGCAGTCATGACGAGAATACTCTTATCAAAAAATTATTATTAGCAATCGTGTGCATCTCTGCTGATTGCTAATTCGGAAAGATGGTTTGATTATGATTAGGTAGCCAAAGAGAAGGTTACTAATTATGAAAATTAATCAAATTATAAAACTTATTCTTATTAGCAAACTTTCGAGTGGTTACATACCGATCTTTTTCAAAAGTTCTCGCAGGTGGGCCTCATCAACATCAGTAGGCCGGTCAGAGTATTATGCTTCTTGAATGTCATAGTCCTTGTTTTTGAACTTTCGGTACCAAACCTTCACAGTGCCTTGTGATACAACTTTAGCACCTAAAGCTGTACGCATGATTTGATGACATTCAGTAGCTGACTTTCTGCAACGGAACTGGAAGTAAATGATGGTTCTAATTTGGTAGCGTGTTAGTTCAGACACCTTGTACTTAATGCTAACGATAACCGTTTACAAATTTCACAACACAGTGTTCTAAAGCAAGTCTCTTTTTTTCAAATGCCAAAATCGTTTGACAAAACTGATTAAACACGCTACGCAAACTGTTTGCGCAAACGATATTTGTGGTTTCGGAAAACTTTCGTTAAAACCCGATATTACTAATTTGTCAAGCTAAATAGGTAAGATATATGTTTTGTTATCAAGGCCACTGTATGAAATATTCGAAATGGAATGCAACACTAGATTTACAGTATTAATTCTGAAAGTCGTTTTTGCGTACTGCGAATTTTCTTTCCTTTCTTTCATAAGCAGTAAGAAAGCGTAATCTTATAAAATAAATTGTCAGTTATGCATGGCAAAACACAATACCTAAAACCATCAACATGAAGTTAAGCTGATGTAAACATTTCGTCACGCATAAACTATAAACAAACATGATTTTACCGTTTGGATGCATGTGGAAAATCCTCAAATGCGATCATAGCAAACCAATATATTAAATTTCCAATCTGAATTAAGAATGAAAATTATAAAAATAATAAATTATTATTATAATAAATCCTCATTAAAATAATAAAGATCTTATTTAGTACTCAAAGAGCCAGTAAAAATTAAGAATGTTGTTCATAAAAACGTTTGCTAAATATATCTTTCAGCTACATATTTTTAACTAAATCAAAATATGAAAATAATTCCAGTAATAAATAAGAAGTTAAAACCCTGCGTCTTTACAAGATAATGAAGCCCGTTAAAGAAACTGAAAGCGTATTCTAAATAGGAAGCTAGATATGACAAAGAGACATCAATTAAAAATGTTAAGACGAAAGAATTTTAATTACATCTAAAACCTACACCAATTAAAATGTCATTTTGCTTGTTTTTACATTCGTAAATTTCTTTACGCTAAATGTTAAATATATAAGCTTTTAAGCTGAAAATATTCCATTTCTTGGAAAGCGAATAAATGTAAAAAGTACTTTAAAATAAGCAAAAGAAAAGTCTTACTTTATTATTAAAAATGCATGTACACGTTTTGCGAAATATTTATATTTTTGTTGCCTAAAAAAACTTTCAAAAATTCCATAAAAAATGACAAAAAATTTATGCACAAAAAATCTACTTGTTTTTGTCAAAATACAGTGGCAGGTTAAAACCTAGACTATGATTATGCTATTAAACATTCATCGCTATACTTTTTTTTTAAGAATGCAGTGGAAATTCTCATTTACTTTCTGCATCACTGCAATGCCTATTAATGTTTGGAACCGTAAGCAGAGGCATCATGCCGTAGGTATCTCTGATCTAGTTCGTGGTGTTACCGCTGGAGGGAGTATGGCATTGGTTCTCAGGTAAACAACCAAACTGAAAGAGAAAAGAGAAATAAGCAATGCGTGATCTTACCGCGGGCAACAACAACATAATCAGTATAAAACTTGACATATGGCGAGGGGGAGAATTAAGTGTCATGCGCCATCTTGCGCATGTGGATACCTCAATCTTCCAGCCGTGGGATAGTGATTGAGGGTGATGGCAGGTGCAGACGACACGCGATATTTAGTGTCTAGCACCCGATCATTCATATCTTTTTCGTTTTAGCTTGACTAATAAAAGAACCAACGGAGGAATTCTCTCCTCAGCGTACTTTATGTTTCGGAGATCTTCAATTCTGTTACGTTTAGTTTTCAAATATGAACTGAAATTAAAAACATTTAAATGTTAAAATATATTTCAATGCATATAGATTTCAAATTATTTTATGAAAGAATAGGAGAATTTGTTATTTTATCATTCAGATTCAAGGTAATTTAGAAGTATCGTCCATTATTTCATTGCGCTATTAGAAAACCAATGCGTCTTTCGTGTCTTTAAGATTTAGTCGAATCCCGCTGTAATGAATTTCAAGCGGCCAGAAGTTCATTTCGCTATATCCTATTCGATAAGCAAAATAGATCATCTCACAAAAATATAAAAACAGTGTTTTCTTAAAAACACTATATTTATATTTTAAAATAACCTTCTAACTTAATTTAATAAAAATCCTTAAATGCCATATGCTTTAATGTAAGATAGTGGAATAGAGGAATTTCTAAGGTAAAATAATAATTTCATATTACATATGGCGAAACGTCTCGAAAAGAACAGCTTCGCAACCACCGATACTTGCGTACTATCGCAACCATCGTAATAGAAAAAAAAATTTTCAGTAAGTGCTAAACTCTGGCTGTCATACGTATAACTATTCTTCCGACAACCGTACTCATAACAATCGTTTCAGTCAAGCAAAGCCGCCATTTCCGTATGGGTTCCATTTTGTTGTATTCCAAGTTCCAACGGGTTTTTGTATACAAATCGTGATATTTTTTGCCTTAAACTTAGTTTTAAAATATGAGTTTGCGGAATTCTCCAGCAGTGAAAGGGAAAATTTAGGCAGTAATACAGAAGTTTGCTGAAAATTTTCTAAAGTGAACAGCGAGGAAATGCGTTTTTTAGATAGCCGCTGTTGCCGAAGATTGAACGAAGCCGAGTCTCACGACCAAGTCTCTGATGATTTTTTACATGAAAACACATCGTTGTGTACCTCGGGAGAAGAACAGCGCGAAAAAATAATTACGGAAAGATTCGAAGAAGAATATTGTTTCTTTCTTTAAATGTATGACATTTTTATATAATAATTCAAATATGTATTTTAAATTGCTAAAGCATGTTTCTTTTCTTATGTTGATTTTGTTTACCAAACTTACTATAAATTTCGATATTCGATTTGGAAATTTTTCTAAAAAAGAAGGCGCGAAAACTTCTACATGCTAAGTAATTTTCATGCGCAAAAAATTGCCAATTTGCGCCAAGATGGTTCGATAGTACGTAAATACCAAAAACTTAAATGTCTTAATTTTTAATATGTCATAATGTCACAATTTGACTAATAAAAAGATCATGCTTTGTATCTGATGCGATTGCCGTGGTTATTATCCACAATATTTATCTGGAAAAACGTAGAAAACCCGACAGTACTGTGTACAGCGAGATGCCGTTCCGTGTTGAAGCTGGTATCAATGAAAAATGGCGAACTGAGTTCCGTTGCATAAAGGTGATAGTCCGTCAAAAATAATGTAAGACCACATATGTCTGCATTCACCAGCTTTACTTTGTACGGATTCGAACGGAATCTTAAACCATACACACCGTATAGCCCCAACATCGCTCCTTCGGGACTTCTACCTTTTCTCCTAACTGCAGCTATATCTTGCTGGTACTGTCTTCCATTCTGCACAGGACGTCCTAAATGAGGTTGATCTCTTTTTAGACCTCGCAGCCACCAAGTTTCTGGGCCGAAGGCTATGAAAAGCAACTAAACCTTTCGCAGAAAATCATAGATTTGGGTGGTGATTACTATCCGCACTAAAATTACTGCTTTCATGTTTTTTTCCTAACTTTATTAAGAACGATTTTTGGCGGTAAATTTTCGTTATAACCAGATATATGACTTTCTTATGACATGAATTAAAGAATAATTGATCTAAAGAAATATATAAATGAGAAGATCGAAAAGAAAAGAAATTTGACTTGCGTAAACAATAGCATAAATTTTTCAAACTTTCTTTACTTCTGCAGTCAGATTTCTTTCCCAAGTTAAGTTTGCAATAAAGCATCCCAATTGACACTTTCGAGATATCTCTTCCAAATTTTCTTTGCCTACAAATCAGCCTTTAAAAGTTTCCAGTTAACTTGACGTGCGGTTCCAATTTAATTTGATGTGTAACGCTTTTATGTCATAAGGATCTTTGCGAAGAGCTAACTAATCGCATGCGATTTTTTTCTTTAGAATTTCGTTGTCAGCTGTTCCAGTATTCAGTTCCTTTTTATTAGATCACTCTTCTGCAGATTTAGCAATATTTCTTTAAGATCTCTCTTTTAACTTGGGTTTTGAAAGTTTGTTTTAAAGTCTTACTATTTCAATTTCCAGAAAGGAAAGCAAAATTGTTGCCCATCCATACTGCGTAGAATATTTCATTATATTTCTGAATTTTAATAGCATATAGCTTACGATTTTAATGATTTGAGCGATTTACGAAAATTTGCATGTTTAATAATACATGGTATTTTTCAATTTGTATCTTTCACTCTTAAAGATACAGAAACACAAGTTTATTTTTTACATCTAAAGTAACGTTTTCTTACAAATTATAGTTTTTAACGCTATTTTCAAATCGTTCCAACGATGCTGGAAAGATATCCTCGTTTCCATTAAATTTCACTAAATTTATGACAGTACACGTTGTTTCTATCCATTTTTATTGCAGTTTAAACTATTACTTTTACACACAGACGCATTTAATTAATTACGCCCCTAAATGACTATGCCCCATGGCTTTAAATGAAGCCTCTTCACTCTGCTCAATTCCTGGACAACGCCGGATATTTCAGTTATTTGGGAATAACAGAGATAAAAATGTGCAATTAGTGCTTTAAATCGCTTATTTTGTTAATCAATAACAGACAAGTTAAATTTGAAAGGAAAATTAAACATCTTACGCTTTGCTGACCAACAGCACACTGCCACATAAAAGATAAACTTATTCTAACTCGGGCACTGGCAACACATTTCTTTCAAATCGCCGGGTTTATAAATTAAATTTGAAAGACAAATATTATATGCTCTGGTAAATGGCAACAAATTTCTTCTAAATCACTGAGTTTTCTAATGAAATTTAAAGCATAAATATTTTACGATTTCCGAGAGTGGCAACACATTGTTTTTAATCACCGAATTTGTTGATCAAAAATCTATTAATTGTACAAAATAAGGAAGTTTGAATAAATGGAGTAAGTCTGCCCTGTACGTTTCGTGCAATGGAAATGAAGCCATGAAGTCACGGTATGGCGTCGCGTCTTATCGGAGCATAGACCTTATAAGAGATCCGTGTTATCCATGCTATCGTGGCCGCTGCCGTAAATGGACTTGGTTGGTTTTGTTTACATTCTAATGGGTGCTGTATATCTGTTATCTATTCATCATTGAACGTTCATAAGTCTGTCGTTCTAATTTTAATAATTAACATAAATGATTTTCTACTTAGTATATAGAAAAATTAGAAGAATTTCAAAAAAGTGTTTCAAATTTGTTAAAATCTAGGTACATAAATATGTGTAAATGGTAACTAAGAAAATGCATACATAGTAAAACCTAAAAGAACAGTGAGATTTTCAGTAGTATTCTATGCAAATTATGCCTAAAGACACTTTTTTGAGCCGGCAGACGTTGATATTTGCTTTCAAAGTCAGCTTAATTTTGTTTAATTATATGTTTCGTAGTCTTCTCCATACGCTATGTGACGACCGTTATAAGTCTTGGCAGCACCACATTTTTCACATTTCCTTGGCTTTGCTTTTCTGAGGTCATATTTACACAATGTATTCTGTTCTACTTGGTGCAAAATATGAAATAAATCGAAAACAGATAGAAATTCGAAATTCAGTCTTCAAGCTGCACGTGTAGGCATAGAGCACTGAGCATGTTCAAAATTTAGTGGTTCTAGTTTTCGCTGTGTTACCTTAATGGGAGGAACTTCTACGCAGATTCTTAGTTAAGTTTAATAGAGATGATGCACTAATGGACTTGCTAATTCATTACCGACTTTAATGTTGGTAATGAATAAAAATGTTTCGAGTATAATATCATCTATATTGCAACGCATGAAAATATAATTGTTAAAATATCGTTAATCTTAAGTACTTTCATGAAAATATATGTATACTGCAGATATATTATCAGAACCATTCATTCTTAAACTCTTTAAGGATGGCCAAGAAATTATAAAATGTGTACATCATTCAACCAACGGTTTACAAAGTAGTGCAAATAATCAAAGGGAGTTCGAGGAAGCAATTCTAAATGATGGATGTCCTGTCTACATAATAAACGTTTGATTTGTCTAATGGCATTCGAATAAGATAAATGAACTCTTACCACATAAATATTTAAATATCAGTGACACGCATTTTAATGGGAATATAGTCTTTTAAAACTACAAAATGATAGTACCAATAAGTTTAAAAGAAAAGTTGAAGCAGCATTATAAAGCTCACTTTGGGATAGAGAAAAATAAATACAGAATAGGGCAAGCAATATTTCGCCCATTGATCAATCAATAAAGATCTTGAAACTATAGATAGCAAAATGTTGAAATTGTCAGAAAGTTAAGTCTAAAAGTATAAAATGACCTTAAATAATTAATAAATCATAATATTCCAAATCTGCTTTATGAAAAATTGATATGGTTATTTGTAAACATGAGGGTAAAAACTATCTGACAATGGAGTACTACCTGCCGAAGTGGTTAGATGCAATAAAACCATCTAACAAAACTTCCGAGTGAGTAGCATCAAACCTCAAGGTTGTGTTTCTACTCACGGTATACTTAGTGTGATTACTTATGATAACATACCTTTAGCTAATATAAAAGTGAACCAATTCGCTAAAGCCTAGGATTTTAAACTTTTAACAGTTAATATATACATATCCCAAATCAAATGATTTTACAGAAAAAGTGATTGGGATAGCGAAAATTATTCGCCATAAACAAAACTGGAAATATATAAAATAGACGAATCCCTGTTGAATATTAGAAAGCACCCATTCCGGGAATGAGTGTTACATCCCAACGGATCGTCGTTAGCTGGTGTCTTCGAACAACGATCTAAGGCTTAAATTCGTTGCTGTTGTTGCCGTGACTTGTCTCACTTATTTGACAGCAACATCAAAACAAGCTCACGATATACATCGTGGCAAGGAGAGCGAGACTGCTCCTGTCGTTGGCAAGAGCCGTGAAACACCATACAGGTAACAATACGACTTCCCTCAGTTCCGCCCCTAGTTTTTATGAAAAGTATCCCGAGGGGAAGGGTCCAAGGATCTTACACCCCTTTTTTCCTACCAACAACCTCTCGAGAGGACTTTCCGTTCGCCGCATATTTAGAATACCCCCATGCCGCACAGACTTTATACATTTACAAACACCCATCCTTCTCCGGGTTTCTAACGCTGTCCCTTCGGTACGGCAGTCAGTGTCGCTAATCACTACCTCAGTTGGGCGACATGATTAAATTTTATCGTGACAGGCAGGCTAAGAGAAAGCCATATTTTCATAAACCAGAAAATGCACTTTCAAGAGCAAATGATCATTATAAACAGCCCATACTGTTTACAAATGTTAAACTCATAGACCATATTTAGCAAGACTGAAACAGAAAGTGTAGTAAAAAATGCATTTTGTCTGAAAAAATGTAAAATTTCGTATATAAATTATTTCAAATGTTATGACAGAAAATTTTCCTTTTCGGGCTACATAAAAGAAGATTTTCGTAGCTGCAAAAATACAAAATAGATCTTATTCAAAGCTCAAAATGATCAGAAAACTTCATATATAACAAGGAGTGGCCGAGCTGCATAACAACCTTTGCGATTAAGAGATCTTATTTTGTAATTTTTCCTTCTTGAAAAGGAATCTGTGTTACATAATTTGTTTAGCTATATTTAGTTAATATTATATACTGCGCTTCCCTAAGAGCAGAAGCGTGGAACTAACGCAGTGTAGCTTCAATGTTATAACTGTCTTACTAGGAGAACTAAGGTCTTATAAATATTAATAAATATATGTGCTTCTTAGCGATTACGTTTCAACATTTTACTTAAAATGAAAATGTAACATTGTTTGCATAATTGTTTCCAATTTAAAGATTTTTCATCGTCTAGTTAAATATAAAAGATTCGAAAGCAAGTTTGATCATTAAACTGAAACTAAATTTCAGTAGCTTTAATATAACAAACTACAATAATATAATAATTTAGACTATTCAAATCGTGTGTTAGTTTGCTTTCGAGAATAAATTCTTGCTTATGTTATAAGTTAGGTAAGATAAATGTATACATATCTCTTTCCAGTTATTTTAAATTTTATTAACAGAATATTAAAGTTAATGGCATAACAAGCACTAGTTAATAAACGAATTTATAAAAATAGCTTTTTATAAAAGTTTCGCTTTTAGGCAGAATTTGAGGTTATATTTCTGCATATTGAGCTGTGCTTCGGTCTGAAAATACGATCCTCTATTCTATGTAGAAACAAATCTAATCCACAGAGTAAAGACAATTTAAAACAGGTAAGTTTTAAAAAAGATATGTGATACGTGATACTAAATACTTCTTGAGAACATTTGCAATACAATGAAGACACATTTGCGTTTATATTAGGAAGTGACAAAACCCGCTTTGTCTAGAAGTAATCACAAATAAATGAGACGCTTTACTATCTCGAAAATCTGGTTGGAAGATACTGCGAATAAAGCAAAATTTATATGTTCTACGTACACCTGAAAAGAAAATGAATAAAACCATTTTAATGAAATCAGTTCATTCTTTCCAAACAACAACCAATTAGTAAATATTTTTTTGTTGACAAACCAGGAAACAAAATCTTTTGACAGTTCAGGTATCCATATGACGCCATGCTTTAAATTTAATATAATATAAAAATTTTTCTCAATATCAATAAAAGAATTAACGTGACAATAACATGTGTCGGTTATCCTAACCTGAAATAAAAAAATCTGATGTGTACACCTTCCATCCACGGAATATTAAATTATACGCACTTTTTGCTGCATTTCATTTAAACTTATTTCCTGGAATTTCATTGGAGATAGATATTCATTCAGTTAATTCAGTTCTCCCTTCGCGGCAAAGCAAAAATACGTAAACCGCAAAATACCTTTATTAAAAATTTAAAAATATAGAAAAATATAAAGCATCAAATAAAATTAAAATAATTAAAAGACAATTTTTACAACTAAGATCACTTTCTGCGCAAAATCAAGTAACTCAGACAACGGGCTAAAAGACAGATATTTCGGTGCACAAAACTCAGAGTTTACTTTTGATCCCACTCAGCAAAAAACACTGAAGGAGCAGAAAATGGCTTAATTCACTATTCCGCTATATTTCAAATATAAACAAATATGGTTGCTATGGCAAACAAAGATTAGACTTAGCCGCACTTAAACAACTTTTAAATTGTTGATAATTGTACAACTATTGTATGCAGTAACCGGTAAAATACCTTAACCGGAAGATAAGCATAACATAATTCAATCATTTTTAAAGCAAAAAATGCACAATTTACCAACATATAAGAATTTAAAAAAACTGAGCTCACCGAGCTGAGTAAAGAGTGAGTATGTATATGCTTTTAGTGCGGCCCATTGCAAACAAAAAGGGGGGTGCACAAGTATATGTTATAGTAGTCTTATATACAAAATTTTAATGTTCTAAGGCTACTCGTGTTTCAGTTATGCGAGATACATACATACATACATAGGTACTACATACGCACAGACGCTATGAAAAAATGTCTGCATAATCCGTTTTAAGTAAGTTTTATAATTTTTTATTCTGTCCTTACGTGCAAATGTCACGCAAAAACGTCGTTAAATTGCGTTCGACAACGATGAAAATGGATATTTTTGTTGAAAGATGGTACCTGGAATTTTTCGAGATTACAATACTTCCTTTACTTCATAAAAGGAAGTAAAAAGTTTCCAACAACAGCTATTTATTTAAAATTCTGACATTAATTAATATCTCGTCTGATTAAAGTCGGTTCGAAGATGAGAGCGGTCAAAATGGCTTCCCACGAATTTTTGAAATCCGGTTGTACCTCTCTTGAAAGTCAACTCGCCGAACTGTTTCGAAGTCAACTGTTTCGAAGGAGATGATGTCATAAATAATCAAACAGACAGACGCACACATATTTTAATAGTATAGAAGATTATTCAAAAGTTTAATGAAAGAAACGCGCTTCCTTTTCAACTAAAATGTTACTATATGAATGTTTCTGTAACCTGAATTGCCGATGCTTCAAAACCAAGTGTAATTAAACTCGGAAAATTATTATGCTTCAGAAACAATAATTTGTAAAGCTTTGAAAGGATAAATGAGGATTATATGAGGATCTGTGTAATTGCAGGCATTAATTCCATTAAGTCCATTATTCTTGTATTCTAAAAGTCTTTGTCTATTTCATCTACATCCGTTCCTGATTTTTAGAGATTATTTTTAGTTATCTGAATCCCATTCATTGCAAAATCAGTAGGTTTTAACCGTTTACAATTTTAGACCCCTCCAGGCTTCAGCAAATTGATTCATTTTTATAACAGCAAACGGCATGTAGAGTAGAAAAAACTGCTTTAAGGTGTGATATTAATCCCCTTAATTTTATTATGTTAAACCAGTTTGATAGGTAGCATCCAATTATCGGCTACATTTTACTCCCATGTTTACAGACACCCACACGAATATTTTCAAAGTCAAATTTGGAATAGAATCATCTATTAATGGCTCTTTACGCTATGAAATGAAATAAATGATATCGCTTATGAGGCGTGCAACGCAACTCGAGAGTAAAGGGACCTTGCGTTAAATTTATTCCTGAAATATCCCAGTTAATAAATTAAAAATCTAACAAAAACTGTTATGTGTTAATGTCCTTTTTAAGGAAAAGTAATTTTTCTTTTCAGTTCATTACAATATTTAATTCCAATAATTATCTTTTCCACAAGTTTTTATCTTCATCAAAAAAATTAAATTCATTTATCAAAATAAATGGGCATCAGGAATGTAATTAAAACCATCTATAAAACTTTACGATTAATAGCCAGCCACTTACATTATATTTCCATGATATATATTAATCGTCACTTCATCACTATTTTTTTCTTAATGCAAAACATTTGAAGTTTTCCGGCTCTTTAATTTAGACGGGCAATCTTTTGATGGCAAGCTGCGTACCATTTAACTCTTTTTTTACGTTAAAAAAACTAAAGTTTCAAAGATGATTGTGTAAACGAAATATAAAATACTTGTATACCTATATGTACTGTAATGCATGCTCATCACCGTTCAGCCTGTTATGGGGGGGGGAATTCAAAGAACTTAAAAAAATATTTAATCTCTACTTTGATATTTATCATCATGTAAATGAATAAGGAAACATTCGTGATGGAACTATTAACTTTCGTTGAGTTATATTTTTAATCGTTGTTTTCCACTCAGTTGTATAAGCAGTCTTAGGCTTTCAGAGCATTCCTTATTGCGTGAAAACTAGAATTGACTCTAAAATCCTTTTTCGTTGTCCTTTTTTCTTACTCCTTTCTACGAAGTAAAGAGTGTATTGAAATTGCGAAAAATTTGGATTACCGTGTATCAACGAAAATATCCATTTTCATCGCTCTTGAATCCATTTCAATAATTTTTTTTCTTGACATTTGAACATATGGACAGAATAAAGGACTCTTTTTTTTCCAAAACGGGTTCTAAAGTGGATTCGGAAGAGATTTTTTTCGGGACGTCTGTACGTAAGTACTACGTTGTATCTGGCATAACTCATAAAAGAGTAGCCATAGAGCTTTAAAATTTTGTCTATGGAACTGCTATAACATCTTGTTGTGCACCTGCCTTTTTCGTTGCTATCTACCTACCAAAGAAATCTATATATGTATTCCCACTCTGTTACCCATCTCGGTGAGCTCAGTTTTTTTATTCTTATATGTTGGTAAATTGTGCATTTTTTGCTTTACAAGTGGTTGAATTATGTTATTCTTATGCTCCGGTTAAGGGCTTTCTGCTATCAGTTAATCTGCAAACAATAATTGTAGATTTATCAAAAATTCAAATATGCTGCTCAGCATAACGAAGCCAACATTTGTGTACTTTTGAAACTCTTAGATGAACAGTGAATTAAGTCAGTTAGTGCACCAACTTCAGTGACTTTTTGCGAATGGAACCGAAAGTTCACTTTCAGTTTTGTGCATCTAAAATGTGGTCTTCCTGCCCGTTGGTCGAATTCCTTGGTTTAGTCTAGAAACTTTAATTTTAGTTGTAAAAAAAGTTTTAACTGTTTGTAAATGTATTTGGTGTTTCAGGTTTTTCTGTATTTTACAATTTTTAATTAAGATGTTTCGAGTTTTATGAATTTTTGCCTTCCAGCGAAACGTGAACTGAATTGATTAAATGAGAAATATATCTGTAATGAAATTCGGGGAAATAAGTATAAATGAAGTGCAGCAAAAAATATGTATAATGTAAAAGGAAGTCACTGGTGTCCACATCAGATATTTTCTGCTTAACGAAACGTTAATATACAAGTGCATTTACATTTTTAAATACGTAAATAAAGTTATTGTGCGCTTTCTGTTTTATTTACAAACGAATATTTTCTTTATCTTTATTTATTGCGACAAAGTGAAAGCTTCACGATTTTCTAAAGTTGAACTGTTCACGTAATACTTTATTACTAGCCTACAAAAGTCCTTTACCAATTTTCTGTTCATTTAATGCCTTTGTATTACACTTACTGCAAATTTATTTGAATCTGCTTTTGCAATTATGACATTAAAATTAATCCTTGGCTCTCTGCATAGTATTAAATGTCTCTTTTACGTGACAAAGTCCATTTTTGTGCTGTTCTTTGAGGAGATAAATCGTGTAGTAATAGTTCTCTAATCTTCCTAAGCAGATTTCTCTAAGTTTCTTTTTTTTACTAAAATTTTATTTCATAACTGTTTTGTTCGTTTATATCTACTAATTATGGATCATAATATATTTTATGTACAATACATTTATTGCTAATGTAATCGGTATATTTTTTGAGTTGAGTAAAGTATCTGAATAGCATTTATAGCCACTATTCAACGTGGTATTTATGACATGATTCTTTAATTCAAAATGCTATTGCGTAATTTCAAATGCATTAATGCTGTGTTTATTTACTAGCTTGCTTTAAAATATATGTTTTCGATTTTTAAGGAATTTCACTGTTTTTCCAGTATTTATGTCTTTTAGCTGTTTTGCTAATACTGTGCTGCCACGTAGAGAGAAAGACCTAAAATGAAATGTAACATAAAAGACTTTATTAATTGTAAAATTTTAAGTTTTATTCAGTTTTTCATTTTGTGTTATTAACTGAAGTATTCAGAAATTTTATGCATGAAGTTGTAATTGATTAGTAATTTTTTATTACGTTTCTAAAGACGACAGCCTGGATTGATCAATTTTCATCCCTGTTTTTATTCCTTTCAGTGATTGTTTATTTGCTCCAACACCCTATTTCTACATACCTTTTCACAGATTTTCAGTTAATTATGTAATTTTTCCTTTCCCATCTACGTGATATCCTTTTGTCTGGTTAAGTTGCCAAACTGATTTTTTATTTAGGTTAAAATAACACGCCGAATAACGATTATATTAAAGTTAAATAACAAGAGTCAGCTTTACATCTGTAAATTTTGCAGGACTGGTTCCGATGATATAATTGCAGAACCATAATCCTCAGCTGCCGAAGCGCAAATAAACGAGGTAAGGTATGTGATAAGATAAGATAATATAAGAATGGCTGGTCAGAAGTTAAGCTGTTGGCGCCAATCGGTTCCTTCATCGGTTTGCCTTCTTCCACACTTCAAATCATGTCATCCGACAGAACAGAAATAAGCATTGTATTCCTTTGTTTCCCGTGCACTTCAAGTTTGCTCCTCCAAACTGGGTCTTGCTCAAGATTTAAATAAGCAGTAGTTATTCACAGGAGCTTTTCACCCAACATTATTCACCAAGTAGTTAAAAAATTCTCATCTCAATCCATCAAAAGGCACACCCTTGTTTTAGGAAAATATAAGAATTCTGTTGTCATTTCATTATTACAATACATTTTTTTAATCTAATCTAATCACATCTAATATTTTTACGCCATAAGCTGCTGAAAAATATCAGTAAAGAGAATAAAGTAAGAAATTTAGAACCAATTTTACAAAGACCAAAATTTGAAACTCATTAAGTAATAAATTTCATAAAATCCAACAAATTCAAAAAAGAATTTAATCAATGTTAAAACTAAAGAAATCAGTTAGAACGCTGACATTCCTTAATATTCTTTTAGGAACAATAAGTAAAAGTAATAAGGATACTAGTCTAAATTACAGTAAAATTTGTAGAGGAAAACTTTAACCCTTTGGCTTCGTGATTTTTAGTTCTAAACCCTAAATTTGATAAACTATTAAAATTGTGTAAGCGATGATAGCTGCTTATTTGTATTTCATAATTACAATACAATGTTTTTAAATCTATAAAATCATATCTAGTATTTTCGCGCATTAAATATTAAACAAGAAATATTCCTACAAACTTGATTTCTGAAGTTATGATTTCATTTAAATCTCCTAGGAGCAAAGATATTAGAACTGGTTTACTAAGAAATTAAAATATTTCGAAGTTTAATAAGTGTCAAAAATTCCATTTCCACTAGCGATATAAACGTAAATTATTTTCATGTATTCCGTGAAGGATACAGTGATACTGCATTAATTTTATTTCTAAAATTTCAAATACAGTCAATTCAGAAAACCAAGATAATTTTGATTCTAACATCCTAAATTGTTCCCTGTGAGTAATAGGAAAGGTTTCTAAAAAATTAAAGGATCAGATGTTACCAGACACGTAATTTCGGCATTTTATGATAAATAACATTTTTAGGACCTTCGAGTAATAAATCTCCTATGCTTCATATAAAATCTTTAATGATATCATCTGCGAATTTCTGAATTCTTTTTGTCCAGTTTTCACTTTCTATTTTCCTTTTTCTTCTTGCCAGTTCAAA
This sequence comes from Stegodyphus mimosarum, assembly GCA_000611955.2. Lineage (NCBI taxonomy): Eukaryota > Metazoa > Arthropoda > Arachnida > Araneae > Eresidae > Stegodyphus > Stegodyphus mimosarum. Next base: position 49,841 of record KK116528.1, on the reverse strand, counting down.
AATACCTGCGTCAACAACATACGCGAACGAAAAGAAATAATTTGCCGGATAGTGAAGAAAGGGAAGTAAATTCCAGATTCTTTTCTTTTTTTTTTCTTCTTTTTCTTTTGATAACTTAACACGGAGCTTATAATTTTATTTTTTCGCTGGTTTCTCATCCAGAAATTAATTAATTCCGTTATGAAATCTAATAACTTTAATAGCTTCTCCGTGTTCGTGGCGCTTTATCCTTAATTAGTTTTTAAATTAACATATTATACTTCCGAATTCTGAATTTCTGAGTGAGAGCAGATGAAAGTAAATAAAGGTTTCAAAACTCAATTAACGAAGGAAGGCCTCTTCGCTTCAAGCCTCTCGTACTACTACGCCCATAAGAAATCCTTCCGATGCTTTACGCTTCAATGTCAGAGAACAAATTCTTCTTTTAGTTTGCTGTTTGTGAGCGTATATGAAGACATCTTGTATGAGAATATTAAACAGTTTCAATATCGCACTATTGACAAAATATCAAGATGGGTTTCCAAAAATGTTACCAGTTCTGTAATCAAAATACCATATTTCCTCTTCCCTCTTTCTTTCTTTTTTTTTTTTTTTTTTTTTTTTTTTACTAATTTCATCGCCCGAAAATTGAGAGGGAAAAATTATGCGAATAATTAAATTTCCAAAGGATATGATTAAAATAAGAACATAAATATAAAGTAGTCATAAATGAACTACAGATAACTATCGCAATATCGTTTTTTTAAAAGAAACTTACATTCTAATAAGATTACAAAATAATTTTAGCATTAAATATCTAATAAAAATGTCTTCATTTCTACATCCTTTTAACTTGAATCACGCCCGTTCTTACTGTTGTCACTGGTACTCATTAAGCTTCAAATCATCCATAAATAATTAGAGAGCTTGAATGTGCAGCTCACTCAGCCAAATCGTAGACTGAATTTCAGTTCGATTGGCGAAACATTATAATGTAATCTGCGCTTCATAACTATTTTTACACCTTAAAATCCGATCCCCAGCGCTTGAATATTATCCGTTTTTGCAATACAAAGTTATAGAGTTAATTTGCGCACTGTTGCAGATACACGAAGCACAGTTACGCAGTCATAATCACGGATAAATAAAGCTTCTTCATATACATATTTCCTTATATTACTTAATTACTTATATTAAACGGCCAATGGCCATCTTAAATATGCAATATGACTAAGTTTGTAACTATGCACCAAAGACTTACACTAACTTTACTAACTGTAGTTACTGCCTTGTTTATTTAACAATGTTTTCAGATATGTCACCAGCTCGCTTGACATTTTCCAGATTGCTAGGTCATTTCCCTTTGACACCATACACGACTAATGATATTAACAACTTACCTATAACTTGAAATTAGAAAAACAAAATTATTATGTACCTATATCTAAGTTACAAGTTCAATCAATCGTCAATGTATAAAATATCTTAGGCTTGGAATTGATTCATAATTGCCCAGTTTTATTCGATTGGGGGTAAGGTCTCTGACTTAGAGACCCCGATGTTTAACACCATTCTCTCTCGTGTGCCTTGTGTTACTTGTAATATATATATATATATATATATATTCCATATATTATTTATAACATATGTGTATATTCCAAATATTACTTATAATATATATATATATGTGGGGTAATACCTTTTTTTAAAAAGACATCTAAGAAACTTCTTGAAAGGACAGCACATTTAATTACCTTTAAAGTATTTACATTTCTTACAAATAAGTTTATGTAAATTTAGTTCACTTCTATGATACACTTTTGTTTACGTCTTTTAAATCTAGCGTCGTTATTCATTCAATACGTCTCGAGGCCAACTGCCACATTAGATGGAATTCCGTTCCCTCATCCAAGTCAGCGCCATCTGTCGTTCAACATAGGCACCACATACTTTCGGCCATCCTGGATTCGTCTGGTCCTCCAGGCGACACTGCAAATATAAAAAAAATACAAAAGCAAAACAGAATAGACAATAGCACGTCTAAAATTATAGGTTAGACTATTTAGAGTCCTTGATCGTCTTTCAGCTTCAAGAATGACAAAATGAGTAGAGTCGTCTTCAAACTTAATTTGCCATAGAAACAGTAGTTAACGTCTTTAACCGCAGTTTCTTCGTCTTTATGCACCTTTTCATGCGTCTTTAGGCGTCTTTCAATTCGTCTTTAAGCCTCTTTCCTTTCGTCATTAAGAGTCTCTATTTTCGTCTTAAACGTCATGATATATTTTTTAAGTTTTCGTCTTCTTACAGAAAATATGTGCAATATATTTCTTTTTCTTCTTTAATTTACTTCAGTCTTCTTTTCTCGTATTCTTCTTAACAGTTACTCCATGGTTTTAGAAATTCAGAGCAAGTTGTCGTATAATTAGGACCTTCATGACTTCCTTCTTTAACTACATCGTATGTATTGCCACCTTTAACTTTAGTTATTTTGTATGGTCCAAGATACTTTGGTTTTAATTTCAAATGCGGTCCAAACTGAGTTCTTTTTATAGCGACCAAATCTTCGACTTTGTAATCTCTTGGTTCTCTTCTTCTTAAATTATATGTTTTCCTGTTCTCTTCTTGAATTTTAAATATCTGTTGCTTCGCATGCTTCCTAAGTTCATTTCTTTTAGCTTCAAAATTCGCTTGAAATTCAGCTTCGATCATTTCAATCAACTTATCAGTACCTTTAGCATTCATCTTTGTACCAAAGAGCAGTTCAAAGGGTGTGGTATCTATACTTCGCTGGTATGTCGAGTTAATAGCCTGCTGCAGCTCATTTGTATGTTTGTACCACTGAGTCGGATTTTCTAAAGACAATTTTGAAAGAATTGATATGATAGTCTGATTGATACGTTCAACTTGACCGTTAGCTCTAGGCAGGCCGGTAGTAATCAAATGATGTTTAATGTTCTCTTTAGAACAATAATCGGCGAATTCGCTGGAGGTGAAAGCTGTACCTCTATCCGAGATTATTTGAGAAGGACTGCCAAATACAGCCTTTTGTATCTCCAACTTCGCTATAACTTCAGCAGATGTTGTGGACTTCGTAGGATAAATCCATACAAATTTAGTAAATGCATCAATAACTACTAAGATGTACTTATAATTCTTATGTGTACCCTCCAAAGGACCAAGGTGATCTAAATGATACGTTTTTAACGGCACATCTTCTTTATGTATTGGGTGTAAGAAACCTTCTTTCTTTCCTTTCTTATGATTCACAAGAATACAATGAACGCAGTTTGCTATGATATTTTCTACTTTCTGTCTGAGTTTAGGGATAAAATAATACTCTTGGATGCTTTTCTCAGTATATTTGACTCCTGAATGTGCTTTCTCATGGAAACTTCGTATAATTTCTGTTTCCATAATTTCAGGCACAACCATTAATTCTTTACCATCAACAAATTTAAACAAAATTCCATTTCTGTCACAATAGTCTTCATAACTAGAACTTTTAAGTAATTCTTTTATCATTTTTATTTCATTATCCTTATCTTGGGCTAATTTCAACTTTGGTAAAATATCAACTGAAACACAAAAAATACTAATGGGAGATCTACTTAGGGCGTCGACATGAGCCATCCTGGTACCGGAACGATGCTCAATCACATAATTAAATTCTTGTAGGAATAAAGCCCAACGAGCAACACGAGTTGATAAGTCCCGTTTTGACATGGTCTTTTCAAATGCGGCACAGTCAGTCACAATTTTAAAAGGAATTCCCAGTAAGTACACGCGGAATTTCTTTAGTGCTTCTATGATTGCTAGAGTTTCGAGTTCATAACTAGAATACTTCTTCTCAGCGTCAGTGGTCTTCTTACTCATGAAGTAGGTAGGGTGGAAACTATTATCATATGGAGACCTCTGCAATAAAATTGCTCCATATCCCTCTAAGCTAGCGTCAGTATGCAATTCAGTCTCATAACTGGGATTATAGATTCCTAAGACAGGCTTTTCAGCTAATAATGTCTTTAATCGATTGAAAGAATTTCTTTCTTCTTCTTCAAATTTAAACTTACGATCTTTTTTCAAGAGATCACTCAAAGGTTTAGCAATAATGGAATATTTTGGAATAAACTTCCTGAAATATCCGGTGAGGCCAAGAAAACTATGAATTTGTTTCAAAGTAGTCGGTTCTGGAAAATTTAGGACTGCTTTCGTTTTTAAAGTAGATGGAAAAATTTTACCTTCTTTGATAACATGACCCAGGAATTCTATCCTCTTCTTCAAAAAATGAGATTTCTTAAAATTAATCTCGAGTCCGTACTCACTAGCAAGCTTTAAGACCCGTTCAAGTCGTTCGATTCCTTCTTCAAGGGAGGAAGACAAGATTATTACGTCATCCATGTAGGGCAAAACAATACCATCATTAATTAAAGGTCGAAAAATAGTGTTAATGTACCTCTGAAAAACAGCCGGAGAATTGCATAATCCAAAAGGAACCTTAAGAAATTGATATTGCCCTTCGTGTGTTACAAATGAAGTATATTTCCTACTATCCCTATTTACGTCAACATGGAAAAACCCATTTTTAAGATCAATTGTACTAAAGACATGTGATCCCTGTAACTGATCTAGAATGTCTTCAATTAATGGAAGTGGAAATCTGTCCTTTACAACTATTTTATTCAATCTCCTATAATCTATGCATACACGAGGTGTTCCATTTTTCTTCTTAACGATTACAACGGGGCTACAATATTCTGAAGAACTAGGTTCTACTATTCCTTGTGCTAACCATTCAGCTACTTGAGCTTCGACAATTCTTTTTTCTGAAAATGGCAACCTGCGAGGCTGATGAAATATGGGTTCATTATTTTTTACCAGAATATTCATCTCTATATTCGTTGTTTTAGTTTTACGCGGTACATAACTCGAAACCAATTGTTGCACCTTATCTCTGAAAATATTTGGAACATCAGGTTCAATATTTACTTCAGTTTCATCGTAAGATAAATCAATTGGAAGAACAGACAAAGTGTTTATTTCTTTTGTGCACAGTGATTTATTTTTAATCGTAACTCCATTTTCATTTATTAGGGTTTCGCCCTGCATTAACACATTGAGTCCTATAATAACGTCACAAGACATAGCATCATTGTTTACTACACAAATGTCAGCACTACACTTAAAATCATCAATCTGAATACTTTCTTTAAAACAGCCTAATGGTTCTACTCGGCATTTCCCAAATCCCATCAAAGTAGAATTCGAAGGACTTAATTCTTTAACATTTAATTTATCAAAAACAGATTTTCTAAGCAATGTTGCCTGACTTCCAGTATCTATTAAAGATTTTACCTTTAAATTACCGATCATTACCAATTTGTTCAATTTTGATTCAACATTAACATTCACACTAGCTACTTCTTGTTTAGAATTTGTTTTAGAGCATTCTGAAGCTTTATGACCGAAAGCTTTGCATTTAAAACATTTAATTCCCTTATCTTTATGAATACAATTTTTAGAGATATGATTTTTTAAACCACAATTAAAACAAAATTTATTGTTACGACTTTCGAAACTATTATATTTAATATCAGATTTACCATCATTCTTTACTTTACTTTTACTCACATTTTCGTTTTTTAAATTAGCTCTATCATTAAAATCATGTTTCGTTTTCGTTCTATCGAAAGCACCTTCACTTTTTGCAAAATCGTCTTTCATTACTTCGTACACTTTCAGTTTTTCTTTAAATTCGAGTAAGTTTTTACATCCATATAGTACCATTTTGTTTTCGTGTCTGTCATTTATTCCTTTTATAACATAATGCATTAAGGCAGCGTCATCTATTTTCCCAAAATTACATAATTCTTTCATCTTTAAGAAATATTCTTGAGCCGATTCGCCATTTTTCATTTTCGTTTGATTTAACAATTCATGTAAATTAGCAGAATTTATTTCAAAAGAGAATTCGTCAATCAAAGCTTTTCTCAATTTTGACCATGAATTAATTTCCGGTTCTGTTCGAATAAATAATGCAGCTTTCCCGCCAAGCGATCGTTTGGCAAAAATAAATTTGTGCAAATCAGACAAATTAAATAGTTTAGAAGTATTTTCAAAATGCTCGATCCAACGAAAAACATTTTCATGCGATTCTGCACTAAACTTCGTAATTGTGCTTTCGATATCAGAATAATTAATATTAACATTCTGAATTATAGAATTTCCATTAATAACATTTTTACAAGCATAATCACACTGTATAGAAGAATTTTTCTTATCGAAAATATTGCGCTGCATTGAAAAATCGTTTGGTATTCTTTCTACTTCTGTTTCCGATTCATCCGAGCTAGACGTAACGGCGCCATTTATATTTTCAGCTAATGTTTCAATATTGCATAATAAAGATAGAATTCTTTTTGCTAGCTCTGATTTATCGCCTTCGAATGAAATGCTTAGGATATTAGAAATTGTAACTAGCTCATTAAATGAAAAACTTTCTTCTACATGTTTTAATTTCTTTTGAAATTCGTCACTATCTAAAGCAAAATCAAATCCAGAAAAGTTCCTAATTCTCTTTCGGTTTGACCGATCTCCATCAGAATCAAAAATAAATCTATGTAAAGTTCTAATCTTATCTGCTTTACAATTCTTCAATGCAACGTAGATTTTTTTAATGTCACTTAAAATCATTTTAAAATATGAAAACAAAATTACATACCTTCAAGCTTCGAATAGTCATTCAATTGGTAATCCAGCTAGTTAATTATGGCGTTCTATATCAGCATCAATGTAGATTTCCAATAATTGCTTGAAGCATTCCTTAATCCCGCTTCTGATAAATTGTGGGGTAATACCTTTTTTTAAAAAGACATCTAAGAAACTTCTTGAAAGGACAGCACATTTAATTACCTTTAAAGTATTTACATTTCTTACAAATAAGTTTATGTAAATTTAGTTCACTTCTATGATACACTTTTGTTTACGTCTTTTAAATCTAGCGTCGTTATTCATTCAATACGTCTCGAGGCCAACTGCCACATTAGATGGAATTCCGTTCCCTCATCCAAGTCAGCGCCATCTGTCGTTCAACATAGGCACCACATA
>KK116528.1:16212-40787 GCA_000611955.2 Stegodyphus mimosarum | reverse complement strand
AAACATTTCTAGGCACTTACAAGTACTCATCTCTCCTCAGGGATTCAAACGCGGACCCATGGTTAAGGTAGCTGGCTCTGCAGCTTTCGTGCCACTAGACCAATGGTCCATCCATTTGCTTAAAACGTTGTCTATTCAACAAAAATAAATAAGTGGTGAAAATTTGAGAAATTCTAGTCCAGTTTATTGGAAAGCTGAATTAATAGACTAAAATCCTACGGAATACTGTTAGAGAAAATGAAGTTGACTCAAAGTGTTTCAGATGTCCTTGACTGAATAAGAACACGACTAAAACATTCCTTTTCCCAACCACGAGCGAATTTTTTTTTTTTTTTTTTTTTGCGAAAGAGATTTTCTTACTTAATGCTCTGTTCGGTATTTACACAAGCTTGCTGTAACAGTTCACCTTAATTAAGCAACTGAATAGCTAAACAAAAAGAAAGATCTTTTTTCTAACAATGCTTAGTCATTCATAAGGCTGTTACGTATTTAGTTATTTTCTTTTTCAGAAAAGCTTCGGATGTGGTATTCGCAATTTGAGGTGTCTGAGCTCTTATCGGCAGTTTATTCTGAGTCATTGCGATACTGTTGAAAGAGGAACCGCCTTCAGAGGGCTAGCCTGTTAATCTGCATAATCATTCTGTTCCTGGGCTTCGAAGTTTTTCCTTACCGCGTTTAATAACATTGTTAGAAAAGACCCTTAAACGTTATCTAGAAAATCTGAAACCAAGTGTCATTAAGTCTTTAATCTAAATGTTCAAAACAATTTGAGAGTAAAGCATCTACTGCAACTGTATGGTAAATATCTTTTCTTCCTACGGAAAAAGCACAGAGATGACAATTAAATACAAAATCTATAATTTTAGTGTAAGTTATCTTTAAAGGCTGAGAGAGAAAAAAATTTTGTGTAAATGATCTTATAAGTAATAATTTTAGCGTCATTAGTAGGAACACTTTATCCACTTTTAAGTCGTGAATATCATAGCTTCTTGAAAATGTCTCCCATTTGCTGAAAATGATTGATCTTAAACAGTTTAAGCATTGATATACTGTCAGCTTAAAAAGATGGAAGATTCTATCTTTTAACTGTATAAACCTTTTAGCTATCGCAAAAAGAACACGTCAGAAAAATTGTAACAAATTATAACCAAAAACAATTAACGTAATATAAGTAAATTTTCAAAACGATATTTTTGAATGTTACGTAGAACCGTTTTCTTCGTCTCCATACAATGAAAAAAATGTATGTGCCTACGTGGCAGCAAAATAAAGAAACTCGAGAAATTTTTAGCTAAATATCATAAAAAGAAGCCATTCATGCCTCTGTTGATCGAAATGTGAATGAAAAGCATCCAATAAGCACTATTTTGGAAAGTTGACGATAAAGAGGTATTGGATTTTCAACAGGGGTGTAGCTAGGGGAGAACAAGGGGGACAACTGTCCCCGGCGGTGCAACATCCGGGTGGCGCCAAACTGATGTTGGGAATTTTTAAAACGAAATGTTTTCCATTCTTGGTAAACAGGAGGGAGCGAGAAATTTTCAATTGTCCCCCGGTGCTGAAAACCCTAGCTACAGCTCTGGTTTGAAATCTTTAACTAGAAATGGAAAATGTGAATTTTTGGCCAGGAATGATAGGCGATGTTTTAGCTCATCATTGTGCTTACATCTTTCGTTTCTCTTCAGCCAATGTTATCCAAACCTGTCTTCCGTTGGCGAATAAGACTTCCTGGAGACGTTTTACATGATAAAATTCTTTCGGTTCTCGTTAATGCTCAAAATACTAAACCTTCATCTCCATCAGCTTTTCAGAAATTTTTTTCTGTTGCTTTTTGGTTTCCTTTCGTTCAAAGATGAGACTAGGGGCTTCGATTTCCATCAGTTAACTATTCGCCCTGTTGGCGTAGTAGAAAGCATTGCTGCTGCCATAATCTTAAACCCGAGTTCAAATCCTGGAGAAAACATAGACGTTTGTAAGTGTATAGTGTCTTTCGTCGTGGAGGCACTTTAATTAATGTCAAGGCGAAAGTTTTATGTAAAGTTTGGTGTTAAAGTAAGAGCCTCTCCTTTCTCACCAGCGTAATTTGGTTACGACTCATGGTCATGAGTGTCCCTACAGCTTCATATTTTAGAAATGCAATCATGTTAGTTTTAGTCATGCATTTACCAATTTCGTTCACGGTACCTACATTTCATAACTTAAAAGTGGTACGTTTAATATAAATAATAATTAACAGCTTTTTTCTGTAATTTTAGAAAAACATTTTTTGTGCGGTTTAAACGAAATTTCGACGTTTAAAAACTATTTGAAGTCTATATATAAATTTTTCTACTTTTCAAAATAACATATGCAGAAATTATCTAGCAATATTTTTATGGTTATATGAAAAACAAATGATTTTACAAAAAATGTTTACATCAGAGCCATTGGTTATACGAATACGCCCACTATCGAAAATGGTATTTCCCGAATCATTTCGGATAAATGGGTTCTTCGGTAGTTTAATGGATATTATTTATCATCTAAACAAGAATAAAATTCTATATCCTTAGAGCGTTTATTTCAACAGTTCTGCTTCCCAACTCTTGCAATGGCACAGTTTGTTTTCCATTATAATCAAGAAAGTAATCCGTAAATGTAGACAACATAATTAAGCACTTTGGAGACTCAAATGACGACACTTTTTTTTCAAAATCCAAATCATTATTTATTAATCACTTTGGGAACTTCCCATGTTTCGGTGGCACGGCAGTCTTCGCTAGAGCAAAGCTGTAAAAGAAAAGAAGTGTTTGTAATCCAGAGGTATCCTGTGCATCATTAAAAATTTAAACTGATCACATCTCCCGGAACATTATTGAGTGGCTTCCAGAACTGTTTTCGCTCAACTCGCGTTGAAAGGTCTCCATCCTTCTTGATTAGAGAGTAATGGTTGTTCCGTGTCCCTCAATCTGGTAAATTAAGAGAAGGTAATTTTAGGAACAGCTTTCGCGCTTCGATTAAAATACTTCATTGGAAGGAGGTCGACATTGATCCGGAGATAATAAATAGCATATACCCGGGAAAGGGTGTAACCTTTTCCCTTTTTCTCATTTCTGAACTAAATAACAAATTACAAAAACTCAATATGTGATGGGACACTGAAGTATGAACGGTGGTAAGTTATGCTGTCAATGAGTTTGAGAAATGAAAATAATTATGGCAGTTTTTATACAAATCATTTATTATAGAATTATATTTACCGGAATATCGCATTTAAGATTATTTAAACAAAACTGCTGTTTAAATTATTTTATTTAACCTGTGAAGATCAGAAAAATAGAAACTACATTTAATAATTTTTCTAAAATATAGTGATTAGTTTATAAGAAATTTAAAATATTACGTCTATGTGCTCTTTTGATATGAAATTCAGCATATCAAGCCGATTATTCAATTGTCTGGTGTTTGATGCGCAATAACAGCCCTTGCAGATGAATCTCTAGAACAAGCGTTTCCAATCTTTTAATGTACCGAATAATTAGTGAAGTACCGAAATAATTGTTGAATTGCGTTGTACCGAAATAATAGTGAAAACTCACTCAGATTTGCAAACTATTCCACCCATATTCTGATATTCAAACGGCGTCGAAGCACATTAACTTGATCTGGGGCAACATGTTTTCGATACATTTAGCAATTATGCTGTTTGATTATCTAATCATTAAATAATTATTCTGTTTTTTATTATTCTGTTTACTGAGTAACTATTTTCTTTGTTAAATATCTGCCCTATTTTTTAAGCGGAAATAAATGCAAGTATCGCATTTTGCAAAATTTCAGACCTATTAAAATTGCTTTATTATTTCGTAATGTTATTAAAATCCAGTAGTTTTGGGAGATAAGGATTAAATTAATCAGAAACCAAAACGCGTTACTTGAATTTCAATATGAGTAACAATTCATTCTAGTCATTAGTTAATCAATAGGGCCATTACCTTTATTTCATTCATCTAATAATTATGCGTATGAAGCAAGGATAATACGTTATATATACGTCAAGTTCATATTTCTTTAATTCTTAATTCTTTAAAATCATATATGTATCAAATACTCATACTACGCAAATATTATTTACGCTAATTTCAGACGAATAATTTATTGTAAATTATCAATTTTCTACATGAAGAACTTTTATATTTAAATTTTAGCTGAACTGCAAGCTTCAGTACATAAGTTAAGCTACGTTGTTTTGAATTTGCTTCCAAATTTTTGTACAAATTATTGAAAATTTGATCACTGGCGGCCAATGATTGTCTTATTGTACAGGTACAGGTATAAGTGAGGCGGAGTATCAAGAATTCACCACTGGGCGCGCAGGCGTAGTCCTATAATCTTAGCTGTACCAAATTTGATGGACAACACCTAGGATTTGAAGGTCTGTCACTCCTCTTCGCCTACCACACGAAAGAACATTCCGTTCATTGTATAATGCTTTGTGTTATGTATTTTGAGTGCCCCTACGCCACACAGATGCTATATACTTAAAACACCCCTGCCTTTCCTAGGATTTGAATTCGAGGGAAAGATACAGCCAGGAGCACTAACCGATTAGGGTAGTAAGGCCAATCTTGTAGCAAGCGGTCAAAAGTGTAACTTGACAAACATACATGAGTTAGGAATATGAGTTAGAATACCCATTTGGAATATAAGTTGGCCTGCTAAAAACTGTATTTATATAACGTTAAAAAATTTCAACAAATTATGTGTTCTCATAGTACCTTTCAGCTGACTTAGAACCATCGAATTTTGTCCAAACCATAAGCTATGAGCAGTGCTTGCACTCGTTTATGCGTATAAACGTATTTTGAAATCAATTACATAACAAATTAAATTTATAGCCAAATATTAGCATCCATGATTCTAAATACTGACCGTTGTTTGTCCAAGGCTTCGTATATTTAAGCTAATAGCTACAGATATATTTAATTTAAAACGCAGTCTATCAAAAGCAATAAAGCCAATAACACTGCCTCGAGAAACGTAGTAAACAACATTCAGCGAAATAATCTTGATTATGTCAGATCTGATACTGTTACCTCCGTGACAGCACTGCCCCATAATTTCCCTCGTGAGCTGAACTCGAAGAGACCCATTTGTCAGTGGAATGTGACGTTCTTGAGACATTATTGCAACTAAGTTTCATCAGCGTCGAGCTAAAGAGTCACTTGTTGTGGAACATTGAATGTAGTGATGTAATAATCGGCAAGGGATAATGCTTTGATGGCTATTTTAGTAGTTTGAAAGACATGTAAATAAATATCTGTCTCCTCTGTTTAAATAGATAGGAAACCAAAGTGCTTTCTGCGTTCTCTAACCAGAAAATCCTATTGTTTACCAGCATTTCCTTCAAATTACTTTAACAAAATCACGAATGTAAACTTGAATTTAAAATGAGTTTATGCACCTAACTTTGAAAATGATTAGACGCATAGATTACAGTTTCTGCAGTTGGTAAGTAATCCAACGATTTCAAGTTTCATGCAGTTTCTAATAATAGTAAAAGCGAAAAAGGTTTCAGAAGATGCTCTAACAAGAAAAAAGGGATTGAGCGTGTCAAATGAAAAGAATATTGTGACTTTCAAGAAAGAAAATTTAAACTATAGCTTATTAGAATTTCTGAGAAATGGAAATGGGATTATCACTCGACAAATATTTTCAATTTAGTCCCGCATTCAAGTAATAAGGCACCCTGCAATAAGTGAACTAAGATATTTACTAATGATGGCTTTGGCTTGGTTTCGTTTATGTGATTAACGTAAATCCTCGAGGGCTATCTGCCTAAGGGGAGGGATGCTTTCGTGAAGGACATTCAAAAGGAAATTGGAACATGGAGAAAAACACGAAACACGTTACACATTGAGAAAACCAAGTCAATGCACATTACTAATGATGGCCCACAAGCAGCCGAGCAGTAAAAACCATTCAACACTGGTATACTAGTCCGGGATTAGAATCCCGGCAAACTGATTGACTACAAGAGCAATTTATGGTTTTCCAAGGAGCCTGATTCCTTTAAAACGTTCTCCACGGGGCATCCTTCTCTTGTCGTATAATGCCGAATAGCGGAAACCTTATTAAATAAATAAATAATAATAATTACTATATAATTACTAAGGAAAATTCAATATAAATATAGCTTAAATATATTATTGCTTCTTTATACTGGGGACTCCACCTGTTTTCGAGTGGTTAAGATCGCTGAATACTGGGAATTCAAATTGATTTTCTTTTCGCTATTTTTGCTAGAATACATAAACTCAGTATTGCTTTGCATATTTGCCTGAAAATTAAAGGCTTATAATAAACTGAAACTGAAGGCTCACAATAAACAGAGGATGAGCAAGTCTGTTATTAAAACCCCATAATTAAATTAAAATAAACAGAACTTTAATTTAACTATTAAGTGCTCAAAAACACTGAATGTAAAGCTTTAGCACGAATGTAATTATAATGTACAAATCAACATGCTACGAGAAGTCAAACAACTTATTAAGGGATCTGTAGTATTGTAATCAGTAATTGTATCTATGAAGTAAACAAAAAAGTTAGCGCAAAGAGACAGTCAATTCTAATGTTATAAATAGAAAAGAGACGAAAATCTAAATTCCAATAAATGCGATGTTAATTTCAGAGAAATTGTCAAGATTTTTGCATGCAAATAAAAACTGAATTTTGAGAGTATACTTAATGTTACATCTGCAGCAAACTGTAGCTAATATCGGGAATGAAAGTGCTAGTATACTTATAAAATGATTAACAAAGTGATAGATCCTTATTCCAGAAGAACTTCTGATACATTAGTTTTAAAATGTAGTTACGAAGGAGATACTGTTTCCATCAAGATCTCATTCGTGTAACTTTGGCACCACTTTGATGAGACTTTCAATTAGTTGCTCATCTCTGTTATGAATCATCTGTTCGTCGAGTTAAATGCAACAAAGTTGTGAATGCAATGCGATCTTTTGGATGAGAACGGGTTATTATTCCCAGCCGCAAATCAACTGTAGCCTTTAGAACGACACATTCAAATTATAAATGAATTATTGGCCATTTGTTTTACCATTTCATTCACGTCCTTACAGATCATGGAATTGGATTTTCTTAAAGTTGAAACAACTTACGTGTTGCTAAAGGGCAGCAGTTTTTATATTAATTTTATGTTCTCTTCTTTTGTGATTCTTTGAGATATGCCTCCTAGTGAATAGTGAGGAATTCTGCATCAAGTACGTTTTGTCATACACATGTAAACTGAAAGTTAACCATTTGGATTAAAACATTAACGAGGATAGTATTTCCATATTGCTTTAAAATATGAATATTATAAAATGCAGTATTCTGCGAAAGGAGAAACTGATAATTAAGAAATTCGAAGTGTTTTATCTAAAAACAAGTGCGTGTTTGATTTTATTTACTTTTGCACTATTTGCGAATAAATTGCTGAATCTGAGATTGCAGATTTTAGTATACGAGTCAGCTCTCGGTCCCAATTGCGGTTTTGATTTCGCTTAAGAAACATTTTAACATTTAGCTTACGAATGAGCTGCTGATCTCTCTAAAGATTTGCAGGTGTTGAGCTACTGAAAGTTGTCATTGGGTCTAAAAATATTTAATTACTAAACTTGTGTCGAACAAATATCAAAGAGTATGGAGTTACTTTATTAGAGTTACTTTATTTGGGGACAACACATTGTATGTGAAGTCATTTGTTAAATTCCTTTAGTTATTTTAAGTAACGAATTTTTACTTTGTCTAAAGTAACAAGGGATAAAATTTTAAATTCTCACAGTGAAATGCTTGCAGTATACTAATACATCTAAGAAAAAACCGTTTCTCCTGACAAATGTGAATCTGTGTGGGTTATTATTCCCAATCACTTTAAAATGTTCTTGGCATGAGCTTTGTATCAATTATACGCAACAGATGTATACCAACTGGTAACTGAATTTAGTTTGACAATAGGAAGGTAACTTTTGCTTATGTTTTAGAATACGAAACTATTTTCGTTATTATCACGAAATGGAAGAAAGAAATACCTAAAGAAATTAATAGCAAGAGGAACAAATACCCTTCTTAAAATGCTTTAAATAATTTTGCCATATCTATTCCTCTTTACCTCTTACCTCGGCCTCATGAATTTCTTAACCTCTTAAATTTTACGGAGTTCTTAAAAAAAATTCATACGCCAGGCACTGCATAAAATTATCAATGTCAATTTGTATGCAAAAATTGTTCGTAAATGCATTTACATCTTATTAGTCCATGCATCATTTCCTTACGGCCACCCTGATCGATACATTGGTTATGGATGCTGCCTGCCCTATCATTAGGTCCAAGTTCGAATCCCGGACAAGGAATGGCTGTTTCTTAGTTTAATATTGAGCTAAGTTGCACGGGGGGCACTTAAACTTTGAGGAGCCGAAAGTCCTTTCGAGTGATTGTGGTGCAAGTATAGGTAGAAACTAAATCACGATAGTGCTGAACCTAGCTAACTGTTAAGCCTCCACCCCAATTTTGAAGAAAAAAAACCCCGGGGGCAGTCCGAGTATCTCCCTCATTTTGTCTTCTATCCTCTCGAGAGGACGTTTGGCTCGATGTATTTTTTGAGTGTCCCTTTGCCGCGTACACACTATACGCTTACAAACATCGCGACTCTCTGAGATTGGAACCCGGGCTTATCAATATGACAGTCAGCGCCACTTGCTGAACCTAGCCAACTGTTAAGCTTCCCTTCCACATTTGAGGAAGAGTACCTCGGGGAGGGGAAAATTTATGTTCAGAAAAGCGTTCTAAATAAGAAAAAACTAAACTGTATCCTCCAGGGGTCGAAACTGCGACCTTTAAGCGGGCGCGACGGACCCTCATATCCGTCCCCCCTCCCGGGCGTTCTCCATCAATATTGGAGTCAAGTTGTCCAGTTAGTTCGGCGGGACGGTAGCTCTAGGTCTAGTCGTGAAATTCTAGTGTCTCGCTTTCATCTCTACCTGCCCCTGTTTTCCCTACGATTTAATACGCAATATTGGAGTTGAGGAGGCTCGATTGGGAAACACTCCTCTTTGAAAAAAAAAGTGGTTAATTACTATTAAAATCAGTTTGATAAGCTTTGTATTAATGTAATTGATTCAGATTGATAAGTCTTGTATTTAATGTTGTTCGGATAATTGATAATAAATCTCTTCTTTCATTTGGTTTAAATTTCGATGTCTAAACGTTTTCTTATTAGTTCTTATTTAAATTTACTATCTGCCATTGGTGAATATAGCTTAACCTGATGACTATTTTTTTTATTTATCACTTGGTTAATAGTTTAACTGTATAGCATAACTTCGCAGAGACCATTAGACATGCTATTTTAGAACAGCAGAGGAGAAGAAGGCGCTGCCCTTACCAAGACTCGAACTCCAGACCTTCCGATAGCTAGGCAAAATTGTTTTCTAGTTACACCAAAGAAACTTGGTGAGGTCAGAGAAAAATCTTGCATTCTTACCTATTTAAAGAACGACCGACGATGAAGGGTCTCAGTCGCCACATTCTGGTGGCCACGGATTATTATTAATTATCTTTTAGTTCGGGTGCTACTTGTAGAATCTCAGAATTTTTTGGAAGCAGAGAAAGTGATAAATCTATATTGCCTTCACCGGAACTCGAACTCCGGACCTCCCGCTGCTAGTCGGATGTGCTTAAGCCTCCACCCCAATTTTGAAGAAAAAAAACCGAACGCGTACTACGAAGACGCGTGGTAAGGAGAACGAAAACGTTTACGAATTTTTCATTTATAATTATTCTAGAAGTGAGTGTATCTTAAAGGGGCTTTTATGTTTTATATAAAAATAATTACAGTTTGAAAATATAAGATATTTTAAAGATGTGCAAAGAAGGAAAACATTAAATCATGATAAGAGTTATTTCTAATAAACAATATATAAAACACTACTGTTACAATGAAATTTATAATCTTTAGTGGTTTCCTTCATTTTTTTTCCCAGCCTGTCGGTACATTCTTGGATATCTCGTTTGAAGTACTGATTAGAAAAGATAATTTTCAAGATTATCCGAGCTTGACGTTTTCCCTTTTGAGGTTGCCTGCTATTCTGAGGCTTAAATGTCAGTAGTTTTATAATAATAAGTTTCAGAATCGTAAATAACTCACATTAAAAAAATGTGGAAAATTTTCATTTTAAAAACCTCAAGTTATCAAATGAAAAGAGAAGTTTTAATAAAATTAAAACTAAATTAGAAGCTAATTTCATTTGCGAAAGCCGTTTGCTTCTACATTTCGTGTCGGAGCATGAAATGGTATAATAAAAGATATTAAAAATGCATTATCACTTTAAAAAAATACCCTTTGAACAAAATTTTATAAAAAGTAAGAGGCGAATGCAGTTTGTGTATTACTGTAAAATTTCTCTATTACTGTAGAAAAACAAAATTTAATCAAATTCCGTTCTTATCCAAACGATATTGTAAACAGGAAGTAGAATTGTAAGTCTTGTTATTAACAAAATGTTTTGTGTCATGAAACTATTTCATTTTTTACCCAATTTATATAAAATAACACTTAGAAACGAGGTAAAATTGCTTTTTACATAAATTCATTTTTCACTCTGATGAAGGAAATACTTTTGAGGGTTTATCGATTGGCGAAAATTCAGATATTTACGAGTATCTCTAATAGAAAATCATGTGACCTTAGAAGTGAATCATTTTATCAACACCTCTCCAAGGAGTTAATAATCATCAGTTTTGACACACTATTATTAGATATTTGAAAAGCAAGCTATGTTTGTCCTCCTTTTTACTGCTTCTAAGAAAATGCGAATTTTATTTTATCATATATCATCATTGCAGTATATTGTTATTTTTCGCTGTAGTTATTATATGATTAATGAATTATAAAGTACTGAGAAAGAGAGTTTAATTTTTAGTTTATAAAAATTCAAATTATCTGCATCTTCTACAAATTTTTCAATAATAACAAAATAAATAAATAAATGACATTCGATGGTTCTTATTTTTTTGAACGCACATGAAAGAGTCATGTGATTAAAATTAAATCGTTTGTAGTTTGAAAATCAATCAAAATAATTTTTATGTACATAAACATTGCGTTTCATTACAAACATAAAACATATTTTAAAACCAGGAGTGACTACAGTAATATTGACAACATTAATAATTTCCAACGTACAGCGGTTCCCGCGTTAGATCGAATAAAACCAAATATCATGTACGTGAAAGTCGAATGACAAAGACTCTACAGTTTTTCAAATATGCCACACCTTAAGGAAAAAGCTTTTCCATCTACTGAAACAATTTTTTGAAGATATTAATTAATTCCATACTCCCGAGATATACAAAGCTCGCAAACACTATCCCATCTGAATCTATGATTTGGCTATACTAACTAAAGGAAACTTCTCCAAACTAACTAAAAGAAACTTTACCAAACTAAGCGCAGCTAATCTATTCTTTGAGATATCTTATCTTTGGTGGTAGTATCAATGTTTCTACCCTTCCTCCTTCCCCTTCCCGAACGAAAGAGATTGTTCTGTTCTCATAACGAAGAGGACAGGTTGCTTAATCCGGTAACGAAACACTGTCTGTTGATTGAGACCATGTCTTCCAACTTTCGTTGACTGTCAGCGACATATGCCTAAAGATATCTGAGACGGAAGGTGTTTTGTTTGGACAGCTGTGCAAAGAAATCACGGAATATATATTTTTCCCATCTTCCAGATGCTCTCAACATTCCCTCTTTGTCAGACCGACGCTTTTGTGAAAATCCATCTGGTGGGAGGCAGACATATTTTTCCCTTCTTTAGTATGCCGTATGTCGCATGTTGGCAGCAGGTTCATCTAACTTCGCAAGCAACAGAAAAGAAAACTATCTATCCAAATTCTGATCTTTGTTCATGGGAAAATGCGAGTATTTTTTTTATTATTATACATCATAGCGCCAAAATCATAGCGGAAAAAAGATTTTCGAATCATTCAAGATTCTTGCATTAACAAGATTAAATCCACCTGATCCAAAGTTTCGATTAGGTAAATATTATTTTCATTCTTTTTAAATGTCGTTCAGTCGGTTTTCTGTTACAAGATTTTCAGCGGAAGTATATCTGTCTTAAAATGTCCTATGTTGTTGCAGAAGAATACTTAAATGTGAATTAGAAATTTCAGAAAATTTAAAACTTTTTATTGAGTGAACGTATTTCCTAGCAATGAGATTGGTAAAAACAGAGGACCAATAACTAAACAAACTCTTTCTTAAAAATCTTGTTCCAAGATCTTTAAACCTCGTGTTTCTATAACTAGTTCTTTCTACAGTATTAATTATTTTTTATATCTGGCAGGATTTCGATACATCATGTACATTTCAAATTATTTATGGATATTAATGGAATTGCATTATCATATTTCTAAATATACTACATGTACTCTCCTAAATACCTAAATATTAGATAAATATATTCAAAATATCTAAATATTTAGAAAGCATGCCAAATGTGCTTTCACGCTTTTGGAACATTTTTCCTTCCAAAATCCTTTGAAATATCTAATTCAACCTAAGATCTAAATTTTCATTAAATAATCACAGTATCATTGCATAACTGAATAATCACAGTTCATTGAATAATCACATAGCCACATTTTCACTTCTAAAGTCCTTTCAAATATCTAATTCAACCTAGGGTCTAACTCTCCACTGAATAATCAAAGTATCAATGTTTTTGTGTGCTTGCTTACTTTTTACTTCCTTGTACGAAGTGAAGGAAGTATTGTAATCACGAAAAAATCCCGGGTATCCTATTTCAAGAAAAATATCCATTTTGACCGCTATCGAATGCAATTTAACGATGTTTTTGCTTGACATCTGCACGTATGGACAGAATAAAGGATTCTTTTTCCCTAAACGAATTATAGAACTGATTTAAAATTTATCCATTTAGATTTTTCGGGACGTCTGTATGTGCGTACGTACGTATGTATGTATATGTCTCTCACAACTCAAAAACGAGTAGCCTCAGAACGTGGAAATTTTGTATATAGCTATAACATGTAGCTGTGCACATCCTTTTGTGGTTGGAATCCACACCAAATATATATATATATATATATATAACGTTATATATATATAAAACATTAAAAACAGAACCCCTTTGGGCGTAATATAAAATTCGAAAGCTTTCAAATTTATTCTGTTTATAATTTTCTATATTTTTCAATTTTTAATAAAGATATTTTGACGTTTTATATATTTTTGCCTTATCCCGAAGAGAGAACTGAATGAATTGAATGAATTAATGGATCTCTAATGAAATTCGAGGAAATAAGTTTCAATGAAATGCAGCAAAAAATACGTATAATTTAATATTTCGTACCAGGAAGTCATGTGGTGTACACATCATCTGCAAGTATATCATCATCTGCAAGTAAGTGTTAGCATTATATTATCAGTATTTTGTTACGTAATTCCGAGATGTAAAATATTACTTGAACTCTAATAAGATGACCGAAATTCCATTTTGATCATAACAGCAATGTAATACAACTTTTCAAGCAAAATTTAACATTTCCTCGATATTAATTTTCGAAAAACCCTCTGTGCACTGCGAAAGAATCTAGCGCATGAGGCTTTTGTTTAAACAGAGAAAAGATTGTTTAGTTTCTTGAGTTAAATACTGGATTTAGAAACGTTTCATGCTTTATTACCACGGCATTTATCTTTCGTAACCCTGACACGTATTATTAATTCAAGGCAGCGTATTAATCTTTAGTTGGTTTTCAAAATTAAATTGCATTTATGATATATTTCAGCGTATAACGCGCATTTATAATTTCAAATTACATTTTTTTTTATTTTTAGGCATATTCGTGGGGAAATGCGCACCCTTTTCTTTTCGAAGAAATTGCAATATATATCTGCGATTCCCTTATCTTTCGAAGTCATTCATTCAATGATTTTTCCCGGGCTTTCGAACAATGATACACCGTATTGACAAGCGATAAGTGGAACAATATACGTGTGGAGAAAATTCTTGAGAGAATAATTATGTTATTCTGAGGTTTCGAGAAAAAAGGGGACATAATTTGGAAATGAGCGAATGTTTCGCGGAATTAGGAATCATATGTTTTCTCTTTCTGTAGTCATTTGAAACCGTGATTTTGAAGTGAACATGGAAGGCATTAGTAAACCATTCTTGTTTTATTTAAAACACGGTTGATCAAATGTTCCTTTTAGTAGTAAATATGGCTTCTGTCAAACGAAACAAACATAATGCTGGTTTCAAATGCAAAGTCATTCAGTTTGCGAAAGAAAATGGAAATCGTGCGGCAGCAAAGATGTTTGGTGTTGATGAAAGCTCGATTCGTTGAGTGGGAGAAAAATAAAATCACAATAATTAATATGCCAAAGAATAAATGTACTTTGCGTGAAAGAGTAACGAAATGGTCTATCCTAGAAGAACAGGGTTCTAGAAAATCACCAAAATGAATTAATTTTAATAAGAAACAGCGTACATTTATTTATCTTAAAATGAATCAAAAAGAACGCAAATGAAAGTGAAAATCTTAAACAACTTTGTGTTGATATAGTAGATTTATGGCATGGAATAATTTAGTTCTACGAGAAAAAAAAACAAATGTTTCCCAAAAGCTTCTGAAAGATTTAAACATCAAACTGATAAGCTTCCAGAAGTACGTTATTAACCTACGAAGGCAAAACAAATTATCTATTGTCACATATTAGGAATAGGGAGGAAACTCCAGTAATGTTTGATATGATAAGAATAGATGTAAAAGGGGAAACAAAGTTTTGCATAAGAACAGAAAAAAAGCATGTGACGAAAAATCTCACGTCATAGTAATGCTTTCCTGTTTAGCGAACGGTACAAAATTAAAACTCATGGTTATTTTTGAAAGAAGACAATGCCGAAATGTAATTTCTCAAATGGCGTTTTTATTTGTGTTGCATTACGTAGCATTGCATGCATGCATTACGTAACTTTGCTACAGAATTTTCTTCAGAATAAATTTGCTACAGAATTGCTGCAAGCTATTTAAAATAAACTTGCTATGTATCTTTCATTTATTTATTTTTATGCATTATTTTGTTCTCTTCGAATGAATTCTTTCAGTATGCAAGTAAATATGGGTGCATGCAAATCTAAATATGGAAAAATGTGAAAAAATGTATAATTTAAGTGAAGTGCATAACAGTGGTTAAAAAGCAGATAATTATGTAAAGCCATTTTTTTCTATTTTTTACGCAGGTTCTCTTTTGTTCCTTGTTATATTTGCCTTGTTATATTCCTTGTTATGTTTTCATAATATAATTACCTGCATTTAAATTACATAATTTACTCTGCCGTTTCCACGTATAAGTCATCAGGCAGGTCATGATATGTTAGATTTTGTACATTCTTGCTATCTGTAATGTAGTTCATATTATATATATATATATATATATATTGAATTATCCAATGTTCTCTAATGCAAAAGTCCATAATTGTATCGTATTAGATTCACGTCATGTTATATTAAGAAGCATTCAGATCTTTCTGTGTCTTCCTCTCCTATATTATCTGTCTCTTTTGTGCCTGTGTAATGCTAGAGTAATATTAATTATTTGTTCTATTTACTATCTGCTTTTCATGTAATTAGCAAACTGAACTGTAGAATCTATTAGAAATGCTATTAGCAAAAGCCTTTTAAGAGTATGGGAAAAAATGAGAAATAAATTGAATCAGAAAAAATATGAGTTTTTTCCTAGGGTAATTCAATTTCAACAACTATTTCAGTTTTTTGATAAATTGATTAATTACACTACTGTCTGCAAGCAGTTCAGCAAAAGGATCGACGCTGTCAAAAGTGTAAATATGTTAAGAAATTACACAACGAGATTCTCCTCTTGCACCGTTAAGTAGGGACGAACGTGTGCTATTAATTTTCTTTCAATTTCGAAGGCAGACTGTACTTTCTCCTAATTCACATACTAATATTATTACCGTTTGTTATAAAAGATGTAAAATTAATCCACTTGCATCTGCTGACGAGCAGGTTCCACATGTTTAAACAATACAATAATCCATGTTAGCAGTGCTGAGCTGCCAATTAAATCTAAAACAAAGTATCCTGAAACTGTTAAGTAATCTAGGGAAATTTAGGTATTTAAAAAACTAAGCAAATTTTAACTTATTGGTACTTAAGCGAACTTAAAATACTAGTTAAGTTAATAATCTAAAGAGAAGACAGCGAAACAGTGTCACAATAAACATTTAAAGCAAGGCGGTGTCGTGAAAAACAAATAACAATAATATTTTACTGCATTCTGATGTTTTCAACATTTTTCTGCTTTTTATATTTTACTCTTTGCTTGCACGACTGGTGCGTAAAATAGTAATTATAAAAAAGTAAAATGTATAGTGATTTTAATGACTCCAGTTAGTATAATTTTATAAAAATGTTTAATATTTTTAATTACGCATTTCATGAGTTAAATTAATTTTCATTTAAATCAATTAGATTTAATCGTAAAAGAAATAGTAATAAGAAGGAAAAATATTGTTACGAACTGAGTTTATTGCTTTAATCGCTTACAAATTCTTCATTCATGTGTCAAAGCAGCTGCTTATTTTAATTTTAATAGTACTTCTAGTTACCAATTTTGAGATGCAACTAGTATTTCATTATCGTCATTTATAATGAAACACAACTATGATTTTATTCTTTTTTCTTGTTATCATAGAATGCTAAGATAATAAACCACTGACGCCCAAACGTAGATGGTAGTTTACGCCTAGATATTTAATAAAAATTGTAGATATTATCGTAGATATTTAATACTAGATTTCAAGGACAATCTGGTGTAAATCCCTTTCTACAGACGTGAGGATATTTAATGGGTAGAGCAAAGAGAAAATAAGCATAGAGGAATTTTTGAGGAAAACAGTGATGAAACGTGAGAAAAATTACATAAAATTCTGTAAGAATGGGAAAGGAAAGGATTCAAATAAACATCATTATCCTAAAATAAATTTATATGAATGCCTGTTAATGAATGAAGTTAATTTTTTTTATTGTATAAATGAAATTTTGTAAACGTTTTCAAGGAAATTCAGTATACCAGTTGAAGGAGTTTGCGGATAATATTCGCAGAAACATATCCAAAATTGTATTAAGTAATCATTTATGATTAGTTATCAAAGATTTGTTTACTCGTTTCGAGCAGAGTTCTGGCTCTTTGATTCAAAGTTTTAAAATGCTCGTTCAGTTTAGTGGATATATGTCAAACCCCATTGCCAATAAATTAAAATTAAAGATGATACCTTTCCGAATCAAACAACCAATTTTATTCGTGAGAAAAAACCTCGAAACAGAACTTCATTTTCCGGTTATATCCTCACCTCTTAATAGCGATACATCCTTATTCTCTCTTCTTTGTTTATTGATTGACCTATAAATTTAGTTACTGTTCCTCTCGTCTTTTCAAATAATCTTTGTTTGTCTTTAACTGAGGCCTATATCTAATCGCTGTTAAAATCAGAAGAGCTTTATTCAAAATCGAAGCCAAACTAAGATAGCTATCTTTCTTAATTTTAAATCTTACATTGGCGTATTTCTCTTCGAATTAGACATAGGTGATTCCTCAGAGTTATATCGAAATTCCTGAAATTTATGTTTCATTTTCAGCTGCATACCAACTTTATATTTTCGCAGCAATCAAACGCGCGTCAATTTTTCCTTTCAAAGTTTATTGCTAACAAAACTCAAATTTAATTGCAAGGTTAACTTTATTGAGCTCTTGCTTTGTTTGAAAATTTTATTGCTGTGAATCTGCTGGAAAGTAGACTACTACTTTCCACCATCTTATTGTACCTCATTTAGTATAGCAGAACACTGACTTTTAGAGACATTTCATCGCTGGGATTCGAAATCTAGACCTTCCGACTAGTAGCTGGAAGAGCTTTCCGGTTGCACCAGGAAGACAGGCGGTAAGGAACAAAAAAATATTTTACAGCTCATCTCAGTCACGGCTATCCGGAAGTATCAACCCCAAGATCTAGCTCCATGTTAAAATAAGAAATTGAATAGCATAGAAACGCTGATTACGGCAATGAATCATGCCGATCAAATTCTGAAGCCTGTAGATGTGTTAAAGAGTATCTGAGAAAATATCGTAAAGACAAAACAAAATTTGCGATGTAGTAGAAAATAAAGTAATATCCTACTTAAAAGAATAAAAAAATCAATACTGTTTCATTAAGAATGAAAAAGCAATTAATTAATACTGAATTTTTATGAAAAGTATTAGTAGTTTTGAAGTTACAAATACAATTGTTTTTCCAAACGTCACTTGAAACTCAATAGAGTCGATTTCGAAAAACACTTAACGTTGTTTATTCTATTATCCGAAACAGCATATCATCCAGCAGTTTCGGATAACCAACGTTCGTATGTAAATGCAGTTATGTTTCAGCTAGTCGATTTCGATGTTCGGAAACTTTTATTCAAGTCGAATTTAATGTTTGTTCTCAACGAAATCTATCGCTTTCTCTTTAAGTCAAAGCTCTTAAATTCGATTAAGCAAAGTGTGGGAAAAGTTCAAATTTTTTCTAAGGTTTCTGAAACTTTTTTCTTTGCATTTTTTTCTGCATGTACAGCATGATCCCGGTTCACAAATGGTCACGTGGATGGGACCACTGAACTTGGTAGTACGACCTGAGGTCAGATTCAGGTGGGCTGATTCAATAGATGTTTCCCCATACACAACTGAATGCAAAGCAGTTTTTTCTTTTTTTGAAAATCTTCAGCGAAGATATCGTACCCTCTAGGAAGGTGTTCCTAGTGTATTTTGCCATAATCTAAAAATTCAGTGCAATTTTATTCCAAAACTATAAAAGTTATGCCTAAACCTTTTGTAAATATTTTAAAAACACAATAATTTGCACTTTCTTATGTGCAGTTTGTGTCATTTATTAACTCCCATAAACAATTCCACTGTTGCTCCTTTAGATATTTTTAAAAAGTACCGGTAAATTTTAAAATGCGCTTGTGAAAATCGTAATTTATTTTAGAAATGAAATTTTAGGGTTATCAATAATAAAGTAAAATTCAAATGTTTGATATTCTGAGTTTTTTTCTCTACCTTTTAATTATTCTATATATTCTGAGAAATTAAAAGAAAATATCTGTAATTTTCTTACTTTACCTGATATTTTTATGCTGTATTACTGCTGCTGAATAAAATTTACCAATCTCAAAGAAAACATTTTATCAAATTTTATTTATATTTTCAAGTTGATTCTATGCTATTTAATTGTCCATCAGAACTGTACGACCCCACCTCATTACACGCAGCATGTTTCTAACTTAAAAGCGCGATAAAAATTTTGAATGTTTTCATTTCAAACTTGTTTGGACACTTTTACGCATCAAAATAATACTATTATAGCCATAAGTTCTACATAATTTGTGTTACATCTATAATTCTACTTGTAGTTTTCCATTTACTGTGTAAATATATTGGCATGGATACCTGTGCAGACTTCTATATGTTTACTGTATGCAGATTGCTGAGCATTTTGTTGACTTAAAGTTTTTCATTCGAATATTTTAACTTGTTTTGTTTAATTGTTTTCTTATTTATTGAAGTTAAATAGTAAATTTATTTGTTTTACTATATTTTATCGTTAATTTAATTTTTTACCTGGATCCTTCGATTAGGGTGAGTAAATGATTCTATTTAATAAAAAAGACTGTATCTTTTTCCCTAGCTCTTTCTCCATTTCTATGACTTCAGAAATTTGCAAAGGCTATCAGGACTGAGTATTCTGTGTGTGTTCTTTGCAGGCATTGTGAAATATTTACCAGGGTGTTTCTTCTCAAGTTTTCAGTCCTGAACTGGAACAGTGAGCTGATGAAACGTAAGCTTTGTTCTGATGTAACTTCTGTGCTGGAAAATAACTGCACGTGAAGGGATTTAAAATCCTCTTTTATTAAATCACTATTATTTACAAACTTCCCAACTCGGGAGAGATACAGAAAGTAAAAGACCGCACTTGGGTCAAACTTAACAATCAAATAAATTTAAATGCTAAACCTAAAATAGAAATTAAATCAAACTTTGCTCACAGAGCGATTCGCGGAGATTGGCCTCTACCTATATATACTAATACTAACGCACTTCAAATGGTTTTACAATGCAATCACGTAGTAAGCACTATGGCTTATAAATTTAAACTGCTAGCTGGTCAGGCGAACGTTGAGCAGAGTAACCGTGGTCTGAGACTAAACTCTCTCACAATAAGAGGTTTCTACCTCTGGCTTAAATAGTACTTGGCTGTACTTCAAAATTAGCATAAGCTGAAAACGCGCGCTTCTTCTGACGGGAAGTTGAAACAAAGAGGAGATAGAAAGATTTAAATTAAAATAAAACTTGGTTAGTTTAACTAAAACCTTACAAGGCTACTAATTTCTTCTCCGAATAAAACACTCGCTATGTATTTTCCAGAAATCATATTTCATGGAAATGGTCAAAGTGCTTTAAACGGTCAAATAACATTTGTTTTCCGTTATTCCAGTGCCATATGTGAAACTTTATCTTAACCAAAAGTGTAGTTATAAAGTAACCGTCCTGTGGCGAAGTGGCTAGCGCGTCGCGCAGCTGCACCACAGATCCGGGGTTCGAATCCCGGGCTGGACAAGGCTGACTCAGCCTTTCATCCCTCAAGTGGGGAGATAAAACGAGTACCAAGTTCGCTTGGCGACCAAACACTGGGAGTCCTGCGATAAGCTGACCGCTTGTCCAGGGCATATGCTGATGCACTCCGGAGCCAAAAAATCAAGAAAGCAGAAAGGGCACTGCAGAACGTGGCTCACTAAGGCTGTTGCGCCACTGAGTTTATTTTAGTTTTTAAAACGTATTTAGCTGTGGGTTGATTAGACCGTAAAGCTTGAGATTTTCTTGCATAAGAGAGAGACTAATTACTTTGTGTAAAACAGGAGTTTGAAATTAAACTTTTCTATCTATTTGAGGAACACCTGAACTCACAAAACTTTGAAAAAGCTGGGGATATATATATATGTAAGAAAAATAAAGAATATGTCTAAGATTAAATTAACACCGTAAATTTCTCTTCTCAATTCTAAAAATAATAACCTCTCTACGCACTGCGTCATTTCTAGATTGATCCATGTCATATGACTCTTACATAATTCTGATGATGTAAATGGAACTAAAAGTCAAGTAACCAATAATAATTTTACAGAAGTATTAACTGTCCAATCAAAATGCATTGTAAATCAAAACTAACTCGGTCTGAATTGCGATTTCACCCTGAACGTAACGCACTTGCTCCTTACGCTTCGGTCTAGTCGCACTGCTGTCTGCTGCTTTCTTCTTTCTTACTGAAAATGAATCTAATATGTGAGCTATTTCGGAATAGCTGATTCCGAAATGTTAATTAGCCGGTAGGATTTATCCTCTACGTGGGAAAAAAGCTCCTGGATTTATTTCTAATGCGCTTCTAAATTCAACAGTGGGTCAAGGACAGTGTGTGATCGTCTTATGCTTTTGCTTCTTTCCCGGCGATGCTTAAGTGTTTTACCTCGCCTCCAAAGTCATGCGTTTTATCAAGTGCTTCTAAAGTGATTGATTTTAATGTTCAAATTGATGTGTATGCGAACTCTTAAATTCAAGATTTTTTGATTTGAATACTAACGCGCTCAAAAATGGCAAATGATAAGCAAGAATCCGTAACTATTGTGGATACAACAAAATTTCAATTCCCTATTTTTGACGGTACAAGTACAAATTTTCCAATAGACAAATATCTTCTATTGTTTGAAGAGAAATGTGCTGCAAAGAACATTCCAGAAAAGGAAAAGAAATTTGTTTTCTCAGAGTGTATTAGAGGAGAGGCTTTAGCCCTCTATTTACGAGATTGTTTAGATAAAGACTGGAACAACATAAAGGATATTTTTGAGACATACTTCACAACATCGGAATCTGTTACTTTTAGTGATTTTGTGTCTTTAAAATACGAGAAATTTAATAATATTGATGCTTATTTTCGTAATAAGTTGAAATTAGGAGCCAGCTTGAAACTAACAGAATCCACAATGGTGGAAGCACTTACGGAAGGACTTCCTCAGTCTCAAAGAATGCTGCTAACAGTGCAAAAAATAGATACACCGAAAGACTGGATTATTCTTGCTAGGAAACTGTTTCCAGTTCAGATGCCGTTGGATAGTTTAGGAACTAGTAATTACCAATTTGGTTTTCCAAGGCAAACTGTTCCGAGGTGCTATTATCCCAGGACAGTGCAATCCACTCCTTATCAAAGTTTTAGTAGTGTG
Organism: Stegodyphus mimosarum; assembly: GCA_000611955.2. Lineage (NCBI taxonomy): Eukaryota > Metazoa > Arthropoda > Arachnida > Araneae > Eresidae > Stegodyphus > Stegodyphus mimosarum. The sequence goes on along the minus strand of KK116528.1, from coordinate 18,392 downwards.
AGACCTTTTAATTATCAACAAGTACCATACCGACCTCTTCAGTATCCGTATAGGCCAAGTCGATATCCACAATTACCTGCTATTAATTATAACACGGTCCCTAAAAGAGAAGTTAAAAAATGATATTACTTTAAAGTGAATGTCCAAATTGGACAGGAAAAAATTCCCAGTATTATTGATACGGGATCGCAAATTAACGTTTTACCGTTAAAAATTTTTAACAAAATTGGTGATAAATTTAGAGAAATTTCAGTGAAATCCCATGATAAAATATTTTCAATATCTAGCCAAGTTCCTATAGAAAAAATAGTCAAAGTAAAGTGTAAAGTAGGTAAAATAGAAAATAATGTGATATTTTATGTAGTAGATTCAAATTTGAATTATTTATTGCTTTCAGCACCATGTGTTTCATTATTTAAGTTACAATTGAATTTTCATAATTATGAAGTGTATCAGCTTGGAAAACAGGTAAGTAAAAATGTTGAAGTAGACAAGTTTTTCCAAAATAATTATGTAAGTAAAAATGATATCAGTGCTAAACAATCTAGTAAATACTTTAATAATAGTGGAAATTTTGTATGTAAAAATGATGTTAGGACTAAAAATTGTGGTCATTATTTTGAAAATAGTATAAACCCTGATAGTAAATTACAGAAATTGTTGAATGATTATAATCATATATTTGTAAAAAGTAAATATGATGTTGGTTGTATAAGGGTTGAACCTGCTAGAGTTATATTAACTTCTGAATTACCAATAGCCTATAGACCATATAGAGCATCTCCTAAACATAATAGTGAAATTAAAAAACAAATAGATGAATTGTTAAAACGTGGAATTATTAAACCTTCTTATAGTCCTTATTCTGCTCCTGTAACTTTAGCCTATAAGCGTAAAGAGCAAGTGCCTTACGTTGAGGGTGAAATCCCAAATCAGACTGAGTTAGTTTTGGTTTACAATGCATTTTGATTGGACAGTTAATACTTCTGTAAAATTATTATTGGTTACTTGACTTTTAGTTCCATTTACATCATCAGAATTATGTAAGAGTCATATGGCATGGATCAATCTAGAAATGACGCAGTGCAGAGAGAGGTTACTATTTTTAGAATTGAGAAGGGAAATTTACGTTGTTAATTTAAAATTTAATCTTAGACATATTCTTAATTTTTCTTACATATTCCCCCTCGTCAAGGAAAGAAAGGCGTAGCGACAAAGAAGCCTTTTTAAAGGAAAAGCGTTAAAGCAAATGAAGAGAAAAAATACCAATTTTGAAATTTTGACCAAAAATACAAATCCTGAAATTTTGACTAAACTAATTACTTATATAATTGCAAAATATTAACTTATATAATTGTTTAAATAATATTTTAGAGTCCTTAAAAATTCAGTCCAAACGTTTTTGTTGATTTGCAGTCCATATAATTAAATTTCTTCAGAAAAGTCTTTGTAAAGCTTTGAACACAATATATCACAGTTGAAAAACCTTTGCACACATATTACTGATTTTGATAAATCAAAATAAATTTCAAAATTTTCAGAACACATCTAATTTTCATTCTTATAACTTATATTTTAACATCATAAATTTGATAAATATTATTGCTAAAATTATGGTTTTACCAATATTGTCTTGCATTTGCAATTTCTGAAGGCCTCGCAATACTTCTAAACAAACATATCCATCATTAGGACTAGCCTCTTGAGCTAACCAGTGTGTTTTGCACTGGTGGCTCAGGGTGCCTAGGCAGTTACTTGAAAAAGCCTCTGTTCCTTACATAAGTTAACTGGCTTTTGAGAACTGCACTACTACATTCCATAATAAAAATAAAGTATAATAATAATATAAAAAAAATTACACTCAATCATGAAATGAGAGCCTTCAACATTATCTTATATGAAGAGGGTAAAAGGAACAACTGTACAGAGGTTATAATAGGCCTCTGTTTCGGAACCAGTACTCCCTCAACATACTTTACAGCAACCCATAAATTTTTAACATGCATTAATCATAATTTCATATTACTTATCTGTACTAATTTCACTTATTTTTGTATCCACTTCATTTTTAGAATAATTGTAAAATTCTTATTCAAAATTTTCAACACAAATTTCAAAATATATTTATGTTAACAACCTTCCAGAAAAATAATTAAATCTTCTTCACTAACCTCACTAAA
>KK116528.1:0-15053 GCA_000611955.2 Stegodyphus mimosarum | reverse complement strand
TATTATTATATTGAAAATCTGAATACATATTGCTGCTTCTTAAAAGTATAGTATTGTTTTATGAAAATGATATTAAAAATTCGAACTCTAATACTTTAGTGAGGTTAGTGAAGAAGATTTAATTATTTTTCTGGAAGGTTGTTAACATTAATATATTTTGAAATTTGTGTTGAAAATTTTGAATAAGAATTTTATAATTATTCTAAAAATGAAGTGGATACAAAAATAAGTGAAATTAATACAGATAAGTAATATGAAATTATGTTTAATGCATGTTAAAAATTTATGGGTTGCTCTAAAGTATAAAGTATGTTGAGAGAGTACTGGTTCCGAAACAGAGGCCTATTATTACCTCTGTACAGTTGTTCCTTTTACCCTCTTCATATAAGATAATGTTGAAGGCTCTCATTTCATGATTGAGTGTAATTTTTTTTATTATTATTATACTTTTTTTTTTATTATGGAATTTAGTAGTGCAGTTCTCAAAGGCCAGTTACCTTATGTAAGGAACGGAGGCTTTTTCAAGTAACTGCCTAGGCACCCTGAGCCACCAGTGCAAAACACACTGGTTAGCTCAAGAGGCTAGCCCTAATGATGGATATGTTTGTTTAGAAGTATTGTGAGGCCTTTCAGTTTGTTAAATTCAGAAATTGCAAATGAAAGACAATATTGGTAAAACCATAATTTTAGCAATACTATTATCAAATTTATGATGTTAAAATATAAGTTATAAGAATGAAAATTAGATGTGTTCTGAAAATTTTGAAATTTATTTTGATTATTCAAAATCAGTAATATGTGTGCAAAGGTTTTTCAACTGTGATATATTGTGTTCAAAGCTTTACAAAGACTTCTCTGAAGAAATTTAATTATATGGACTGCAAATTACAAAAAACGTTTGGACTGAATTTTTAAAGGACTCTAAAATATTATTTAAACAATTATATAAGTTTATATTTTGCACTTTTGTAAGTAATTATTTTGGTCAAAATTACAAAATTTGGTATTTTTTCAAATTATTTGCTCTTCATTTGCTTTAACGCTTTTCCTTTATAAAGGCTTCTTTGTCGCTACGCCTTTCTTTCTTTGACGGGGGGGAATATGTAAGAAAAATAAAGAATATATCTAAGATTAAATTAACACCGTAAATTTCTCTTCTCAATTCTAAAAATAATAACATCTCTACGCACTGCGTCATTTCTAGATTGATCCATGTCATATGACTCTTACATAATTCTGATGATGTAAATGGAACTAAAAGTCAAGTAACCAATAATAATTTTACAGAAGTATTAACTGTCCAATCAAAATGCATTGTAAACCAAAACTAACTCGGTCTGAATTGCGATTTCACCCTGAACGTAACGCACTTGCTCCTTACGCTTCGGTCTAGTCGCACTGCTGTCTGCTGCTTTCTTCTTTCTTACTGAAAATGAATCTAATATGTGAGCTATTTCGGAATAGGCACATTTCATGTGCCAAGTTGATTGTGGCCACAACAAGCGGAAATAAAAAATGGAGATTTAATCTGCCTTCGCCTCCAATTTCCTATTCGTTATGGATCAACACTTCTACGATGTTAAAATTCCTCCTAGTCAGCACTACAGACTTTTTTCTTATTATTATTACATATATATATAACCAATCGCAGACAATAAGCAAGTTAAATGAAACTTTATATCGTAATTATATCTTTCGTAGTTCTACATGTACACTGCGAAAAAAAATGGGACAATTCGATATCTCTTGTTCTACTGAGCCGATTAAAGAAATGCAAATTGTATTTTTCATGTCTCGAAATGCCACTTAGGATATATATTAGGTTTATGTATAACATTGTTCTAATATAGGTATTTTGACAAAACATCGGACTTTTTCTGAAATGACATGCCAATTGTTTTTTCCATATTTCGATTCTACGACTCAAATTATGCCTAAATATTAAAGTTTGTAAAATTTGGTGGGGAATTTACGGAGAAACTAACAAATTTATCTTGGCGCATTTTTTTCTGTTTACGCCAAGAATAATTCACTTGGCGGAATTCTTAATTTATAGCAGCTTATTTTCCTATCCTTTTTTTCATTGTACACGAGCGGAAAAAAGTCATCGTTCATACTTTCAAATGATTTTAACAAAGTGCGTAAACCACATTTGGCGTTATTATCGCTTATAAAAATGCGCCATATTTCAAAAAGCGCTAATATGTAAATTGGCGTATATCTTAAGAAATTTTTAATAAAGAAAACTTTAATTTTTTGCAGGCATGCTTAGAAATAGATCTACTTTAAGATGATGGTAAAAATGTTATAGGTTATAATTCAAAATGTTTTTAGAAAAAATTTATTTAAAAATACAAATTTCAAAAATGAATCATAAAAAATGGGTGAATCTAATTTAGAATGAACCTAAATTTCGAAATGTGAAAGGAAGAATCAAAAACGTTTAACAAAAAAAAAGAGATATTAATAAATATATACCAAAATCAATTAACATGGGGGAGTTAAAATTTTGAGAGCTAATTTTTTAAAAACTACTCGTCTGATTTTTACAAAAGTGGGCAATCTGGCACAATTTGAGTCATAGAAGCGAAATATAGGAAAAATTGGTATGTTATTTTAGAAAAAGCCCGAATTTGTGTCAAAATACCTATGTTAGAACAATGCTATATATATAAATCTAATATCTATCCTAAATCGCGCTTTCCAGACATGAAAAACGAAAGTTTAATTTTGTCAATCGGCCCAGTAGAACGGGAGATACAGAACTGTCCCCTTTTTTTCGCATAACTCAAAAACGAGTAGGCTTTTTGTATATAGGACTATTATAACATGTAGTTGTGCACCTCCCTTTTCGGTTGCAATCGGCCGCACTAAAAATATATATATCCCCACTCTTTACTAAGCTCGGTGAACTCAGTTTTTTTTAATTCTTATATGTTGATAAATTGGGAATTTTTCTGCTTTAAAAATGATTGAATTATGTTATTCTTATCTTCCGGTTAAGGTATTTTACCGGTTACTGCAGTGTACATCTGTATAAACATCCAGCTGCGTAATAACTGTAATTTTATTAGTCACTGTAAACTGATCTTCGATTTTATCAGTATAATATTGTTTTGCTTTAATATTTGAGAAACAATTTGTTATTCATAACAAGAATTTTGCAAATGACTTGTTATTTATAACAAGAATTGGAAACTTGCATTTATTATCCTTAATCAAATTTTAAAGTGCTTCGGCATTCTTGTTGTTACATAAGAAACAGTAGAAAGTATATAAGATCGAGAAACTAGATTTATACTTAGAATTAAAAAAAAATGCCAGTCACCTTTTCTCATACTCCTAATACATGAAAGGCTTTCTGCTGCAGTTCTGCCTTACAAATGACTGAAATGCTGCAAGGAATGGAAGTTCTCATTAGCGCAAGATTGCTTGTCATGTATGAAACGAGCTTCCCTTCACCCCCAACATTGGAGGCATTAGATAATGCGTTTGGCTGACTACATGGCATCGATTGAATCTCCTCACCACGCATTCACTGCGAGAGAACACGGCAGATAACATCCAACTAAATATTGTACTCTCCGAGAAGTAAGTTTCGTTGATTGAAAATTGACTGCTAAACTTAACACACTAACAAAATTATCATTTCATATACATGCTTTAGCTCGATAACAATTTAAAGAAACAATTCTGCTTTTTTATTATTCCGTGACAAAAGCGGTGTTATTTAAAACTGCATACAACAGCTTAACAATTCATTACAATTAAATTAGCAAACGATGTTTAATTTTGTAGTACTAAAATAGAGAGAAACACATGATTCACGTTTTTTACATGTTTCGTTAAAATCCAGTGCGAGAGCTTCCATTAATACGACAGATATATGCACGGTCTGTTCTGTACCAAATGCCACAGCATCAGTGAGATTATCGCGAATATCCTAGAGATTAGATAGATGTGGAATCTTTTAAACACTATCGTTGTCATTTCTCCTACACGAAAACGGGACCCCAAACTTGAACACTGGAAGACGAAACCTCGAAGACTGATGTATCAAAAATATTAATGCATACTCTCCTCCTCCTGTGTATTTTATCCAAACATGTGATAAATTCTGATTGGAATGTTCTGTCATATGTTCTCTGTTTTGTGGCGATACTCTCATATTTTGATGGAGATACTGTCACAAATAGCCTTGATAATGTTCTGCATGACAGATATCTTACTGATGGAGGTCATCAACATTGTTTTCATTCAAATGTGGCTTCCCTGAGCCCTGGATAGAATGCCCGAGTGAAATCTTGCAATAAAGTGTAAATGTTTACCATGGCAGTCAAGTTCGAAACATCCAGTTTCTATGAAATATATTTAAAAATATGAGTTTGCTCTTATTTCAGTAAACATTAATATTTGAAATCGGCTACGTATTTTAGTTGTTATGTAGTTTTAAACGTTTGACGGAATTATGAATAATTCTTTACTATTTTTCATCATTATTTGACATTAATTATTGCACTATCTAAATGTTAATCGCCGCATTCAAAATAATGAAGTAATTTTTTAACTTTTTTTTAGGTTGCTAAAAATTGTTATTAAATTTAAATCTGTTTTATTCTTTTCAATGCACAATAATTTGCTTCAGAAAATTATGCAAAATAGTCTAACGAGGAGAAGAAACATTTTGTAGGCTTAATTTTTACGAAACGTTATTTGACTGATCTTCGTATTGCTGCTTGATATAGTTAAGTATTTAGCTGATCTATCAGAACTGCACATTTTATACATCTTTATTCACAGTGTTAGGAGGGTTTTTAATTACTAACAAGAGTTGCTTAGAAGGCATTCATATTTAGTGACGAATTAATTTGTAACGGAATTCTGAAAAATAAAATTGAGTCTAGTCGCATGCTCCAAAATGTGTTTTTAATTGATAATTTAATGCATTACGTGTACAATAAATGCTTTAACATTTTTGTGCATTTTCAATTAGTGCTTCTAGACTACAATCAAAGGGCATTGGCATTAACCTGGCGAAGTGGCGAAGATAATCCTAATATGTCATTGTGGCAAAGATAAGGCAATAAATACCTTGAAAGGGGACGGTTAACCGAAAACGTTTGGGCAACTATGGGGTACATAAGTACTTTTTTATTCATATATTAATTTCGATGGTTTCAGATTACTAATTATAGAAACGGTAGAATTCGAAAGTTAAGGAAATTCAAAGTGGCCTCTGAATAGGCATTCATTTCTTCTCCTTTTAGTTTAATTTAAATAATTTTAACAACTTTTTCGGTCACTGATATTGTGTGCCACAGATCTCCTTCACTCCCAACCTGAAATGGATTGATGGAAATAGGGAACAACTTTTCTAATCTTCTGAGCGCTCTTCATAGAAGGCACGTATATTGACTGCATATTTAAGAAAACATGCCACGTGATCTAAATGTTGGTATTTAGAAAACCTATCTTATTTCATTCTCCTTCTAAGCAGGAGGTAAATGTCAGAGAGCAATGTTCAAACACTATTTTGCCTTTCTGTTCAAAGCCAACCTGTTCTTTGCATATAAAATTGTGTTCTGAAAAAAAAATCAACTTCATTCGGATTCCAAATCCGTGCGGTTCAATGAAATTAAGCTTAGCTAACAAAATGCTTTTTATACCGCCCCTTGCTTCTTAAGAATTAATTATTCCATTTCCGTGATTTTTAATGCCCTAAATTTGATAAAACGGACCTTTGAGACGCGGCAGCTGTGCAAACAGTTTCTCTCGCTTTACCATGGTCCAAAATTCGGTCCATTTACTTATATTTACAGCAGTAAAAGCCTCCGCTTTAACCTCAAAGAAGGTTAGGGCGACAGCTTCGCCCTAAACAAAATTTTATCGCCTTTTTACATCGGCGGATAAACGCACTTCTGCGTTTTCTGACATAAAACTCAGTTTCATTTATATTCATTGTCCTATTAGTGTAAACAAGGTTGAAAAAATGATCGTTTGTCTTGGGCTGTTAGTTCTTCTTAAGAAAGCGCCCGGGGATGTTTCTTTCCTAATATGACCTCCATATTAGTAGTGGCTTCAGTAGTTGCAAGAAGTAATTCAGTTTTATTCGTTTAACGGTTAATTAAATTTTCATGCGGTAATAATTCGCTGGAACCGTAACCCTGTTATTATCTCCCCTGCTCCTTGTATTTGCCTTTTTTGTTTGCTTTTGTGCCATGTGGTTCTCGAGTAATACTGTTCTGCCATATCCCTTCCTTTTATTAGTTACAATAAATTATGGTTACGATCCGCGGTTCATGCTGTGAACTGTGTTTATGGTTTTTGTTTTCCTTGTTGAATGTCATTATGTGACTGGCCATCCAATGATATCTACCTTAATAAAGCGCGTGTTAACTCGATTGATTAGACAGCTTTCTGGATAACATATAAGCTGTACAGTTAAATAACTATTCCTAAACCTTTAAATGAACTGTAGCAGACGTTTTATTATCATGAACCGTTTTTACAAAGAACCTGAAAGCAACTGTGGTGCATTTAGATTGTCGAAATGACCTCTCTGCTTAACTTCTAACCAACTGCTATCGTCTTTAAAACATTGCTTCTCAAAATGTTATTCGAAAGTCCTTTTGGGGACGTTAAACACTAGAAAGCAGCGGAAAAGCTTTTAGTTTTCAGAGGTCAAATATCCAAAATATTGTTCTAGTAATATTTATAATAAAGATCGATACAATTTACCCACCAATTTGAAGTTAGAATAATTCAAAGAAATAAGTTTAAATGAAGTGCAGCAAAACGTATGTCTAACTAAACAGGTCGTGTCACGTCTAACTCAGTTGATTTGGAGAAGCAAACATGAAAGACGAATTCTGCCTTCCCTGGAAATCGAATATTCGATATTCTTATGACTGTCTGGACATTCTAACCATGTATATCACGAGAACCAGCACGAGGTAATATTTTATGTAATCATCAAATCATAAAGTATACAAAACGGCTTCGTTCATACGGATCGAATAAAACAAATTAGTTTATATACTTTTACAATACCTCAGTTTAATACTGAAATAATGACGCAATGTTAAAATTTATTTAGATGCAATCTTTAGAATTGTTTTCAAGCTTAATTGTATATTTAATTTTAATAATATGAATGATAGGTACTGTTTGCTTTACTACTAAAACTTTATCGCATGTAGCAAGCATTTACTGTTCATTTAACGAATTCAACCTACGAGAGCAATTTCTCTTTTATCTCTATGAATTACAACAATCTAGTGCTTCAGGTATTCAATCAATCTTTCTGCTCAAGTAAAGTATTAGAACCTCCCAGCAACATCGTTTGTTATTAATCACTAAAAGGAGCATAACTCACCCAAAGTGTTTTATTGATGGCAAAGTATGTTTCCTAGTTACGGCAAGAGTTGGAGCTTTCAATAGTCTTACAGGCCAACGTCCTCAACTTGCTGTGTTGCAGAAACTTAGTTATTTATCAGATTAAACTGTGTGTGTTTGATGGATACAGTATATAGTTAGAGAAGTATATATTAATTACTGCAGATTTTCTCTGCGCATAAGAAACTAGTTTTTTATGTACAGAGACGTGAACACGCTTTTGAAAACATTGCTAACATTATCTGCAACCATTATTTTGCAATATTAATGACGGCAAATATGAAATAACTTTCGCATTTATTATAAAACCAATGAAAGGGAATGCTGCGTTTGTATTTTGCAGGAATCAAGTTTATGACTAATACGTCTTAAGTCTTAATGTAAACGATGAATCAATAACATATTTAAATCTTAAATTAACTTTATTTTAACTTAATCTTTAAATTTTTAATGCAATCGCCTCACGCTTGGTCGGAAGTAATGGGTAATGATTGACCGAGCCCGTCAACCTTTTATCCGTTTTATCATACATATTATTCTCAAAGGTTAACCCAGAGGTTAGACCGATACTGCACTCGCGAAGGAGAGGAAGGATATTCACAAACATAGGCTTCATGCGTAAACGAATCCGCATCTTGAGGTTCAAGCCCATATAACGTCTAGAGCGATTCTAAAACTTAATATTATGATACGGATATCAATTAATATTTATTATAGGATATCAAATATTAGTTATTTTAGGTGTACTGTTATCACGTTTTTAATAAATTTGGTACCTCCTCTTGTAATCCTATTTGCCAATGCAATTAGGGACTTAACATTTATCGGTATGCAGCCAAAGAAGTTTTTTTAATATACTAAGATTTTCAAGGCATAAAAGATGATAATGTTGCGTGCGTACGGGTTCGTAATAGATTCAATGCACAAGTCTGATAAAAAGTTACTAAAATTTAATCTTATTGCAAGAAATACACTGGTGTGCAAAAATTAAGGACGAGATGGTTTTTTCAATATAACTTTGTACAAAAGCTTTCCAAATCAACACATTTAATACCGTAAGATCCCCAATACGTAAGGACATGAGTAATGTAAGCAACACTTACTAAAACAGAAATCAGAGGGATAAAAAGAAGCTTTATTGAAAAGTAGCATGGAGCGCAACGCGACTGAAGGCCGAAACATCCCTGTGATGGGCGTCCAGCTAGAAACATCCGGTCTTTAATAGGGGATATGATCGCCCCTGACTGCTAGGCAGGTTTCACAGCGTCAGCCCATGCTGAGAATGAGGGTGTCAATGAGTTGTTGAGGCATTGCTGCCCATTCATCTTGCAGCACCAATCGAAGCTCCGGAATCGTTACTGGTAGTATGGTACGAGCTGCCAAGCGTCTGCCTAGAAATTCCCATACATGCTCGATGGCACTGAGATCCGAAGATCGTGCCGGCCAATCCATACGTTCAATATCCTCACTCTCTAAGAGCTGTTCGGCAGCTACTGTGCGATGACATGGTGCATTGTCGTCCATGAAAAGGAACTGCGGACCCATAGCGCCTCTAAAAAGACGCACATATGGAAGCAGAATCTCGTTATAATAACGGGTCCCGTTGACTGAACCTGCGTCGAACATGTGAAGGTCTGTACGACTACCATGCATGAGGCCTCCCCAAACGAGAACACGGCCACCTCCATACTGTCCCTTTCAATGATGTTCGAGGGATGATTGCGGCTTCCCCGCTCTCTCCAGATGAGTGTGCGATGAGAATCGCTACTCAGACTGAATCTGCTCTCATCTGTAAAGAGTACTCGTCCCCATTCATTGTCTCTCCAATTCCGGTGCTCCCGGCACCACAGAGAACGCCTTCTCCGATGGGCAGGCGTTAGAGGTACACACCGTACAGGGCGTCGTGCAAACAGACCACCACCGTGCAGTCTTCTGGCCACGGTGAAACACGATATCGGTTGTCCAGTCGCCTGTGTCGTGTGTCTAGCGATTTCTCCCGCTGTCTGCCGCCTGTTTTTTCTGGCCTGTAAGGCAATATACCGGTCATCTGCGGGTGTGGTTCCTCGTGAACGACCACTACTAAACCCCCGGATAGCTGTTCCTGTAGTTTGAAATTGTCTCCGAAGTCGTGAAACGATGCTGCGAGCAATTCCGAACTCTGCAGCCACACTTGTCACACTGCGGGCTTTCTCCAACTTCCCAATGATTCGACCTCGCGTAAAAGCATTCAGATATCGTCTAACAGATTGATTATTCGCCATTTCTCGCTGAGGCAGCAACTCGGTGTGATTTTAACTGCTATACGGCGTGCAATCTCTTTGCCAGAAATACTGATCTTACACCGACAACATGCTTTATACTACTCAGACACTCCCCCCATTATGTCTACCTGCATATCTGCGCATGTGCTACCGTACATCATCTTACTTAATCTCCTGATTTGTCTTTCTGTCCGCTCTGCTTCTTCGTTCAGCTGATATGCTAATTTTTCGACTTCGTCCTTAATTTTTGCACACCAGTGTATAGCAAGACGCTGGATTTTTCCTCAAAGATATTCGTACAATATCACCTAGCACACTTTAGTTATATTTTAAACTACTAAAACGTTAAATAGAACGTAATCCAAAGCGCAGAGAAATCTAATCCGATCTCACCACGAATTCGCTACAATCAACAACAATTATCTAAACAACAGAGCTGAGATGTTTCTCTCCGGCTTTCATAGCTTTTTAAATCGGCCGCGCGAGACAGTTCTAGCAATTTCTGGAAAGCAAAAAGGGTAGAATTACGGTTACAGCTGACATACTAGTTAATTTCATTTATTCAAATTAAATATCAGTTACAGAGATAAGCTTTTCTTCAATGTTAAATGCACGTGCTCTTGTATTTTTACTTTTCGGGCGTAGCTTTCTTTTAAAATATGTCACGTGCTGCATTGCACGGGGAAATAAAACAATTTTAATTATAATTCTATTAGAAATATCTAATTAAATACAAAATTCGTAACAATACTAATTAAAATTTTATTTATACTTTCATTCCTAGACAGAAAATGTGCTAGTAATGCATGTGTTTTCTTAATTTTATGCATATTAAACTACACAGTTCCTTCTTTCAAAACCAGTTGGTTTTCTCTATACGAAGTTCGTTCCGAATGATTCAACAAGGCAAAAATCTCTCGTGAGAACTTGGTATTTCCTATAAAAATTTGTTAATTACTTGTATATATTTTTAATTTAACAAACATCCCTTATGGTTTTCTTGATAAAAAAAATTCTTAGCTAACTGCTCTAAGTTTTAAATCTGAATATAAAAATAAACTGAAAATTGCATTTATTGAGATCATGTTAGTTTGCCATGGTTGAAAACTTCTCATTCTTAGTGACAGATATTGAGTACGCATTTGATATAGTTGTTACAATACCATCCTAGAAACGAATCATTTGTGGTTAGATATTCGATAAGTGGGAACGTTTGATAGGGTGAGTTAGATATTCGATAAGTGGGAACGTTTGATAGGGTGACAACGTTTGTTGCTGGCGATTGGTGATGAGTGGCCAGTAACACTTGGTTCAACATCTGCAAATCTCCATTCGCAGTTTGACGCTTCCACGAGGACAGATAACCACAGATACTATTCTCAAAACGAACCAAACGTCATGCTGTCAGATTCAAATAATTCTAGTCCTCCGCTTAGGTGGAATTTTTCCGAAGGAATGAGTTTCTCAGCATGCGATATCTGTTAAGTACGACCAGTCTAACTAAATGAAAAATGAAGTTAAGCTCATATTTTGTCCAAGATCTAGATCTTTGCAATGATGTCAGACAAAAGTTGAATCCTTGGTGAGATATGAATATCCTCTTGGTCATGGCACTTAGCCAGGACACACGTAATCACAAAAAGGAGGTCTATGGCTTGAAATCATGTTAGGTACCTATAAATATTGATATTGTGTAAACAGTCTTAATCCTGTCTTCAAAGATAAATTATTCGAGCCAGTAGCTCAATGAGCAAACATTGCCTGAAGGTGTGATGAAACTTCCAGGGTTCAAATTCCAGCAGAAAGTCCAGATCTTTTTTTAGGTAAGAAATATAAAATGTCCAAATCATTATGCTTTATTTAGAATCAATCATTTATCTTCGATTGCAGGCGAAATGTACTTAGTTTCTTAACAAAATAAGTTACTAAGAACAAAGAACTCTAAATGCACAAAGTTTAAATTAAAAGATCTTGTTAAAGAAATATTGATTTGTATTAAGGGTGGGAATAAAAATTGTCTTCAAAAGCCATCCATCATCTAACATTACTAGAAAAGCAATCACCTTCGCTTTAAGACCCATAAAACCAATTCTTTAAATACCGATTCAGATTTGAAGCTACACTTCTTGGATGGTATCGCAGTATTTTTTCCACCGTTCTCATTTGATTAATGGCATCCGACTTTCGATCGCGGTTAATGTCATCAAAAGCACCTGTTGTCCTATGTAATAGTATTATCTAGAGATCCTGGATAAAATCACAGATGGTTGTGAGTCTTAGCTCTTCCCAAAGTAATCAGTTGAGGATGTCAGTGGCACTTGTTGTTGGAGATACGTAGAAAAAGCTTTCGACCAATGATAATGTCAGCTAATTGATTACATTCAATCAATTAGTATCAAGGTACTCAGACACAGCCGCAATTTGTTGACTTCAGTGAAACTTCCATTAAAAAAATGCCTTGCTGGTAAAGACTGGGATTTTTATCACGAAATACGTTTTGCTCAAAATATTTTTTCTTTTACCGTATAAACTAACCTTCGTGTCTAAGTTAAGGTATGTTATTAATTTTAGCGCAATTTCAAGTTTATTTATAACTGAAATTATTTTTAAAGTCTCTTTCTTTTTAAACCTTTCTTTCAGAGAATTTCAGTAAGTTTTAAAATGCATTATCGTTTTCTTTTCTTTTCATTTCATATTGAAGACCGAAATGATTAACCCTGTTCATGGTTACAATAACATATACGTAGATACTGATTAATGTTTCTAACTTTAAACCTTAGTGACCCTAACCATGTAACTATACGTAATATAAGCTTGAAGGAAAGTGCAGAAGGCAAACAGAAATATAATAGGATTTGACTTGCTTGTCCACGTGTACGTATGATCTCATGTGTTTAAAGCTTGTGTAATAGGCTTTTTCAATGTTATATGCAGGAAAACTGAATTTACTGAATTGAGAATCGGCCATTGAGATATAACAAAATGAAACTACTTTTAGTTCTAGACATACAGTTTGCCCAGAAGAAGAAACCTGACTTTGTCTGTTAGCAAGAGAGTCCATTTCACTGGGAGGAGAGACACGGGGATCCCAACCTGAGTTGCAAATGAGTGAATCCGAATTCTACTGTTATACAGCATGAGCCATTAGTCTCGATTTACCTAACCTCAGATGCTGCGATCGTCCAGCAGTGTGTGATTTAGGCATGGTCAGCTTTCTTTTCCTGATGAAGAGGCTAATAAACATTTTGGTAAATTTTTGTTAAAGGAGCAATATTCGTCACGAAAAGTTAATGCTTGTACCAGATAGGAAAAAGTAACTCTTAATCATTCAAGATGCACTGCTGCTCGAAAATACAATTACTTGAATGATTTTTTACCATAATTAATTTTCTAACCTGAAAACATTTAATGGTACTCTTTTCATCAATTAGCAATTGCCAAATTATAAAATCTATATCAATTCATTTGCCCAAACGTTGCATAAAAACATCTCTAGGTAAAAATATGTTGATTCACAAGGGGGTAATGTTCCTATACTTGGTGCTTTTGGACATATTTTAGTTGTTGTTGCATTAATAGGAGATTGCCTAAATTACAATTGCTACAGTCTTACTTATTTAAGGACTCGGAATCAATATTCAAGTGCAATCTAAGGAAATTAGTGACTAGGGTGAAACTTTGGTAATAGTCATAAGCAATCACCAATACAACTTTACTTGCTTAAATACTGAATACAGGAACCTGATGCCAATTATTTCTAAAGTCGGATTTTGTGCTTTTCTGTTTTGTTTGTTTCCCTTTATTTATACTATTATCAGGCTATTTGGCATAGCACGCGAGGGCTATCTGCTTAAGTGGAGGGATGCCTTCATGAGAGACATTTCAAGGGACATCAGTTCGTATTCATATGGCAAATAGGGAAACCGCGAGAAACTTTCCTGTAACCACTCTGCCTGTGTCAAAATCTGAAATAAATAGCCAATATTCAGTGTGACCCTTAACCGATCACCCGCTATTGCTATATCACAGACAATTTTAAAGAAAGGTTATTAAACAAATGCCAGCCCATTTATCATCAAGCCTATCATACCTTTTAACAATTTATTGGATTGGATTTTGTTATGTACTTCCATGGATGTGAAATAGAAAATAAAAAATATAAACTAGAGGAATTTAACTCTTTATCAAGCCGAATTATCCGCCATCTTAAACGCGATGAATTGGATAAAAAGAAACTTTTCAAGGCAACATCCAATTCGGATTTATTCTGATTCCCTATCAGTATTAGGAAGCCTCTCTGACCCGGACCAGCCGAGTTTCGATAATCAGGAAGTGAAAGAACTCTATAAGAATCTTTCCACAAAACATCGAATAAAAGTTTTTTGGGTGAAGGCGCACGTTGGATATGAGGGACCTGAACGGGACGGACGCCCTTGCAAAAGAGGCTGCTACTAAGATAAATATAGAAAGAATAGATTATTGGGGATCTAACTGGAAAGCAATAAGGAAAGTGGGTCTGAATATATATAAAGAATGGAATAAAAAGTGGAGAGATTCAGATCGTAGAAAGGACAACTTAGAAAGCATCTTGAAATGTCGAAAAAAATGAAAGCCATAACCGATAAAGACTTTATCAGATCCTTTCAGGTCACAGTAGATTCCCGGCTTACCTAAACAGATTTAAAATTCAAGAAAGCGCAAACTGTTTACTATGCGGAAAGCTGGGAAATAGGAGGCAGTATGTTGGAAGAAAGTAAATTAACAAAGCACCTTAGGAATAGCAAGATGGACTTTAAAGACTTGATTTATACCGGAAATGAAGCAAAAACCACAGCAAAAGACAACATGGAAAGAATTAATAAAAACCTAGTTGTAGTTGGAATAGACCAATAGCAAAGAACACCCAATAGGGTTGCTGCTGGAGACATCGTTTACTCTTTTTATGCTGTCTTATATGTTTTTCCTTTGTGGCCGGTCTAAAAAGCCATAAGGCGAGGTTGGGCACGTTAAGAGGGTGAACCAAGCCATACCTACTTACCTACCTTCCTTTCAACAATACAACTCAAACTGTTTAGTGCAGAACACTCGTTCAGATGAGCAGCAGTCATCTCTTGTCCGGAGTGATTTAAGTGAATTAGCCAGTTTAACCCTTTGAGGGGCGGTATATAAAAGAATTTAATTTGTGGTAAAATTTTGCACGAATTGTGCAACAAAGAACACAAAATTAAGGCTTAAAAAAATCTAGAGTGAAATCCTGAATTTCGAGAGCCGGTATATATTTTATACCGCTGCCCCTCTAGGACATTTTTTTTCCATGGAGGTACCAAGAGTTAACTTTTGTTTTTTAAAGCTATTATTGCGTACTTTTGATGTGTGTCTATAAAAATGAGTGCTTGG
>KK116526.1:80999-103513 GCA_000611955.2 Stegodyphus mimosarum | reverse complement strand
TCTTCTACTTCCATACTATCTGAATCACCTGATTCAGATATCATTCCTTCGTGTGAGCTATTCGTGTGAGTCATTTTTATGTTGAGTTTTGTTTTTAGGTCTGCTTTCAACTACTGTTTCCTTGTTTTGAATTGAATGTGTTGGTTTTTCTTTTTTGTGTTTACTATTTGTCTCCTTGTCTCCTGTGTTTTTATTGGAAGTGTTTGCGTCCCGACTGATACTTGCACTGCAATTGACTTAGTTTATTTAACGGCTGCGGCAAAAGAGCTGTTTGGTCGAATCTGATTGGTTTGTACTAGCCTTCTAGCTTCTGCATAAGAGATGTTGTTATTTACTTTGGCAGCCTGTACTTCCTTTTCTAATTTCCATTTTGGGCATGATCGGGAAAATGCTGTGTGCTCACCTTTGCAGTTTATGCACAGTGGCGCAGCGGAGCAGTTTTCGCTCTCGTGGCCTACCAGTGAACATCGCACGCATGTCAATTTGCCACGACACGAGTTCTTGGTAGGACCAAAACGCTGGCAGTGGAAGCAACGCATGGGATTTGGAATATAAGGTCTTACGGGAATATTTAGATATCCGGCCTTAATATTCTTAGGCAGATCAGGCGAGTTGAAGGTCAGGATCACGTGTTTCGTGTTAATCAACTGACCTTCCTTACGCATCTTGATCCGTCTAGCACCGCAGACATTTTGATACGCAAGCTCGGATTCGATCTCTTCTTCGGAAACGTATAGAAGGTCGATTTCCGAGATTACACCACGACGATAGTTCAAAGTTTTATGCGGTGTTACTTTGACGGTAACTTGCCCAAGTTTGGTTACTTGAAGTAAGGATGCAGACTGTGTGGCCGATGTCGTATCTATAAGCAAGTCTCCAGAACGGAGACGCTTTATGTTCTTAGGCTCACCAATACAAGATTGAATGTATTTGCTAATTACAAAAGGTGATAACTTTTGCAGCTCGCCAGAAGTACTAGAAATGACAAGGAAACGTGGACAGTTTTGGGGGTTATTGGCATTTGCATCTGTTCGCAGTTTTTTTATAGTAGATGTTTCGCACGATTCAGTACTTGGAAGGACTTTGGTAGTTTCAGTTTGTTTAGGAATGATGAAAATATTATGGGTCGCCATATTGAGAAGAGAATAAGATTCGGGTCCATACGCCCCGCCCACCACGGAGCCCAACAAGGGAACACAGATTCCTGTGTTAGGACTAGCCGGACCTATACGCAAACTGAAGTCCCACAGTCGGCTTTCCCGAAAGCAGAAACTCCCGAGAGCTTATCCCCAAGCCGCCGACACAAGGTCGGGAGACCAGCCGATTGACACTCGTGAGGACAACGAAGTGCCGCCCGTCTAGCTGAAGCAGAGGCCAAAGCAGTGTGTTGGGGACAGTACCTCGCCCCTCAACTACCAGGATCCTCCTTTCCAACGACACGGGTCGCTGCGCACGGCAAACGCGCAGGCGGTTTTCTCGCCACATGCAAACTAGAGACAAGGATTGTTCCAGTTGCTCATAACGAGCCCCAACCTCCGAAGAGGAAAACCACGAGGGAGAAAAGAAAGAGAGAAGTTACAGTTCAGAGGAGAGGAGACGGAAAAGAGGACAGATCACTGGGGCTCCAGGATCGTGACACCCGTCTCATCAAGAAGATGATCCCCTGAAGGGCTAGGGTACCTCGGGATTGCCACACCCGTACTCACAAAAGTGAGCCCCTGAGGGGGTTTAATGTTTGGCAATGCTATTTTTAGCCCAAAAGACGTAAGCCCAGAAGAGTTATTAATTTCCTTTTCGCATTTTGCGTTGGTTCACGAAATATGTCGGTTCACTTTTCAAACTGTTGCCACCAAATAATACAGCCCTGCATTATATTTAAAGAAATTAAATTGTGAGGCATCTGCATAAATGTGCGTATGTTTCTCGCAATATGATCAAACATCGGTACATAGAGCCATCCAGTTTTGAATAACGTACGTTTCCACCCAAGTATGGGCATCTGGAACCCAAATTTGAAATTCTGGAGTTTGTTTTATTACATCTTTTATATTTTTTAAAGCATTTATGAGTTTTTGATTAAGAAACTCGACGAGTTCAAAGCGAGCAATCGGAACAAAAAAATCTGAAAGGTTTCAGATTTTAAATTACGTCCAAAGGGGCTTTTTTTTACATTTTGTGTATTACCTTTAATTATTGGATATCATGTTCTTCGCACTTAAACCATAAAATTCAATTGAACAGAAATATCGCAAAATATTGTCGCCTTTAGACAATACACAGTCTCGCGCGCTCGAGATAAAAATGTTTTTCCCCCGCACAGTGTTGCCATTGCATTAAAATCGTTCAATTTCTTAATCAAAAACACATAAATGCTTTACAAAATACGAAATCGATAATAAAACAAATTCCAAATTTGGGCTTCCAGGTCCCATATTCGGGTAGAGACGTACGTTATTCAAAATTTGGTGGATCTAGGTGCCGTTGTTTTATCACATTGTGAGAAACATACATACATTTATGCATATTCTTTATTATTTAATTTCGTTAAATATAATAACAGGGCGATAACATTTGGTGGCAACAATTTGAAAAGTGAAACAACACTTTTAGTGCATCAACGGAAAATGCCAGAACGAAATTAATACTCCTTCTGGACAAAGACTAAATAAAGTCTTGCCCCTTTGGACTAAAAAAACAAACATTTTTATCTCCAGCGCGCGAGACTGTGTATCGGAAATTATAAACTTATATCAGCAAGAAAGAAAAAATCAAATTAAAACTAAGACTAGTAGTCAAAGACTGCAGAAATTATTTAACGCGAAGTTGGCTCAAACTTTTCACCAGCGTAACAATTTAAATATCGGTAGTTTAATGCAAAGCCGAAGAATTCTAATCTTTCAGAGCTAGAGAAACATAGTAGCATGGCCTCAAAGACAAAAACTCGCTTTGTCTTACAACCCGAAAACCTCACTTTAAATACTCTTGACCTAACTTGAATTCTGGTAGAGAAACGGAATGGAGAAGTGACAGTATGATCTAAATCATAATAACTGGTTAAATTAACATAGAGAAACGTTACATGATTAAAATATATTTCCAGTTTTTAGAGCATATCAAAGTTTTTAAAGCATTAGAAATAAAACGGGACAAGGGCAAGCAATCTCAGATGTCAAGCAAAAACCTGCACGTTAAGGTTCTTCCGTCATATTTATCGTTGAATAAATAAAATAAGAATTATTTCCATATTCTCCTTTTGATTATATTTGAGTACAACGTAATATTTCAAATACACAATACCGTGTGAAATGTATAATATATGTAGGATATTTGTCAAAATTAATGGAAATTTTATTTCAAATTGTTGCCACATAATATTATTGCCGTGTATTATAGTATTTAAAGAAATAAAATGATGAAGAATCTGCAGGAAAATAAAATGATGTAATGGTGACCTATCTGGTGTGAAAACTCACTTAGAAGAATAAGGATTTATTTTGCTCACTGAGAATTTATTTTGCAGAGAAAACAAATTGCTATCGTTGATAAAAGTTATTATCATTTACTGGAATTATTTCAAAACAGCAAATTTCATGAAACATCTTATTCGAATTCACATAATATCTTTGACTAATTCTGCAACTTTCCTACAAAGTTTCTGGAGCTGTTATATTTCGTAATATTCTTATTACTACTACATATTCGTATCAGTATCGATTGACGTTTCTTTCTAACGCTTTAAAAACTCTGTATAGTTTTGGTTTTCTCCATAAGTAACGGAACAAACTCACAGTCTTTTCCAAAGTGATAGCAATTCCATATTGAATGAGCTTGTCCAGCAAAGAGAGTAGGAAAGACACAAATCAATGGTCTTCTCATATTAAGCCATCATTCATAATGAAGCTTTCTGTGAACAACACGTCAACAATCTTCGTCCCTGTGGACTATGTGTGAATTGGAGAGAGTCGCATATATACGTCGTATCTCTGCGTCGTCTTTCAATCAAGTGCACATTGTTGTCATCTGCTATAATTGTGGAATAGAGGCAAATCTGTCATGGATGACGCCAGAATTCCCCTGTTACTAGGATTATATCTGAAGTTCTGAAAGGACATTTGCCGATTATCTGATTGATTCTGTAAATTAAGAACTAAACCTTCCTTGCATGGCTGAATAGAAGTTCCGCGAAATAATACAATTACATTTAAAGTTAAATAATAAATTTAAACGCATTTTAAATGCAGTTTAAGTATTAAATTTTATCACGTGCATTCAGCGATTTTGCTTCTGTTGTTATTCTTTAATTTTACTAAACAATTCACAGTCCTTTACACACAGTAAGATGTGCTGAATATTTCTCATATATTTAAATCAGCTCTTTGGTTATTTAATGATTTCTTCCTTAAGAATAATTTTATTTACCATGATTTCCACAATTTCATCCACTGAATGTTTAAAACGGACTACATTTGTAGAGATATTAGGTTACTTTGAAAGCAGGGGAGATGAAAAATGAGCAATTCCCTCGCTGGGACTTGAACCACGAACCTCTCGAATACGCGCCGAGTGTTCTGAGCGCTACACTACGAAGGCATGCTAAGAAGGCGCGAGAAATACCTCATATACTTCTCCTTTTAAAAGGCGATTGGGGATTAAAGGACCCAATCGCCAAATCCCGGTGGTGGAGAATCATCATCCACCATGTTTTTAGTTGGGGTGCCAGTGTAGACCGCTACGTCATGAATTCATGCTAAGATGGCTGGAGAAATACCTTATAATTTTATAATTCAATTTTAAAATGCCAATGAAATTTGGATAATAATAAGAATATTTTAAATTAAAACTCTATATCACAATGTATTAGCATAATTAATCACTTCATGGTAAATTCTGAAAATATTATATTTCTCAATAAGAATGTGAAAAAGAATAAAAACAGCAAGATTGACAGTGATATAAAGCGTAGTTTCCAATGGCATTTAAAGGATCCAAAGATATGAAAAATTTCGAAAATGAAATGGTGCATTTAGCGGCAGTACTAAGCTTAACTAAATTGACTGCATCTTGAAACGAAGTTCACAAAGGTTTTATTACCTAAAATCCATACATGATATAAAAAAAAATGTTTCAAGATACACTAAGATATACCTACGGGATTGAAGGTCGAAACTTCTGTTACTAGGGCAGCAAGTTTTATTCTATAACTTGGACGCACTAGTAGAGTGAGTAAGTTTGCTGAATTCTAATAGTCAGATGAAAGAGCTAGCGACATTGATATTTAGGTAATTTTCCGTTCGTGTGACATTAAATATGGGATAAATTTCCTTGGAAAGGCAGATAGAAAGCGTCTGTGCTTTTAAAGCCATAGTCCTCGTACTGTTTGCCTTACCCTGTTAATTAACAACTATTTTGTAACTTGTTTTAAAGAATCAGTAAATCTGTCTTACCTGTATATCAGCAGTTTCATAAACTGTAAGAGTTTAATGTTGAAATTTAAGCGTTTCTATTATGAAAGCACTCCATAATTAAGCGATTATATTTCTGTAAGATTCTGATCTTATTTATAAAATTAAAATGCTGCTTGTGTTATTCTTTAAAGCTGAAATGCTTTCTTTTAAGGTTTAGCTTAATCTTTGGGATGTAGAAGTATTTTAAAAATGTATCTTTAAGGAAAAACGGTTGTCGTTTTACGTATACAATTTTAAAGCCAAGAGAATACACAGTTCAGTTTTTACTTCTTTTATATTTATTTTCAGGCTGTTTTGTGGTTTATTGGGTAATTTATTAAGCTAAAACTTTCGATTATTCCTTAGCAGAGATGTATTCGGAAAGAACATTCTACGAGAAACTGTATTATAAACACATTAAAGGAAATCCACGAAAGCTCAAAGAAAGACATTTACTAAAAACTGGGCAATAGAAAAATAGCAAATATTCAGTTAACACTGAACTAATTTATCAGCTCATATGTTGGTGGATCAGCTTCTTTGTTTTAAATTTCAAGTAGTAATATTATGATTAGTTTTGACTTAAAATCGTATAGTTTATTTTAAGCTGATTAGTTTTTACTTAAAATCTGTTAGATTGTTTTAAGCTGAAGTTAAATTTAGAAATATTGTTATGCTATTAAACGTCGCGATAACGAATCCAGTCTGTAATGAAACCCCGGATATAAAGGACTAACGTTTGGTGCTACATTGGTGGATCAGCTTCTTTGCTTTGTGTATTTTGGTGTACATTGATGGATAGGCTTTTTTGTTTTAAATTTCAATTAGTAATATTATGATTAGTTTTGACTTAATATTATGGTTAGTTTGACTTTATATTATTATGGTTAGTTTGACTTGGAATTATGTGCGGCTTTGCTACTAGCTCGACTGACTTCAAAGGTCATCTCCATTATTCAAGTTGAGTTTCACCATATGTACCTGTGCTTGGACTCTATGATAACGTTGGCATGGATAAAAACTCCTCCTGAAAGACTTAAACCGTGTGTCCAACCGAGTTAAACTAATCAACGAGCTATGTCCTGAGTATAATGGAGACATGTTTCTTCAGAAAGCAATCCAGCTGACTTCATATCTAGAGGAACCAGTGCGACCAATCTTCTGCAGAACTCTATGTTATGGACTGGCCCTTCATTTTTAAATTCGAACATTCCATCTTCTAAGGAACCTATTAACATGACTAATAATGATTATTCTAATGAACTAAAGAATAATTATAATCTTGTTTTAGTTTCTAACACTACTAATAACTTCATTGATGATTTTTTAAATATTAGTAACAGTTTTACTACTCTTGTACATGTTTTTAGTTATATTTGCAGATTTATAAATAATATTAAAGGTCCTAAGAATCAACAAGTGGGCAAGTTAACAATAGAAGAAATAATAAGTAACATCTAATCATTTAGTTAAATTATTTCAACATGCAACTTTTAGCCATGAAATGAATTGTTTAAAACATAACACGGACTTGAAGCTAAGTCAGGTAAGAGATTTATATCCTTTTTTAGATCGAAATGAACTTCTTCGAGTTGGAGGTCGATTAAAAAATTCTCAATTGGGTAGGGATTCAAAACACCCAAAGCTATTACCACCTAGGTATAAGTTCATTGAAATCATTATGGAATATTTGAAAATATGAAGAAAAACTTGCATGTGGGTCCACAAGCAATTTTGCACTTTGTCAGACAAGAATTTGGGCCCACTGGAGACAGAAATCTGGCTAGAAAGATTGTAAATGCTTGTGTGATGTGTTTCGGAAACAAACTAATCAATTTAAATCAGTTAATGGGAAATCTACCAATGGAGTGAGTCAATCTAAGCCCAAACTTTTTTAACTGTGGGATTGCCTTCTGCGGTCCTTTTCTTATAAGGGTCAACGTAAAGGAATCTCTCAAAAGGTATATGTAGCAATATTCATATGTTTTGCTACCTAGGCAATCCATTTAGAGATTGTCACTGATTTAACATCAAAGGTCATCATAGCAACATTAAAACGTTTCTTCTCAAGAAGAGGAAAATTCTTATATATATTCTCTGACAATGCTAAAAATTTCATTGGGCAAATTCAGAGCTAAAGAGATTGCACAAACTTATGAATAATCCAGAGGAAGATTTAGCGAACTATTTAACATCCGAATGTATTAAATGGAAATTCATCCCTCAACAGATCTCCAAACTTTGGTGCGTAATGGGAATCAGGAGTTAAATCCTTCAAATACCACTTACGAAGAGTAACTGGTTCATCTAAATTAACATTTGAAGAATTATTGTCAGTCGTTACACAAATAGAAGAGATCTTAAGTAGCCGACCAATCAGTCTAATGTCGGCAGACCCCAGTGATTTAACTGCATTGACCCCAGGTCATTTTTTAATTGGTCGTCCATTAAATTCTATTGCAGAACAAACCCTAATTGATAAACCGGACAATTATTTAGCAAGGTGGCAAAGAACAACAAAATTTGTTCAATGTATTTGGAAAAGATAGTCACTTGATTACCTCAATCATTTAAACTTACGAAGCAAGTGGATTTTTCTAATAAACAATGTTAAACACAATGACATGGTCATTCTTAAGGATAAAGATTTGCCTCCATACAAATGGAAACTTGGTTGAATCGAAAGGTTTGTTAAAGGTGCAGACAACGCTGTTAGATTTGCGTTTATCAGAACAGCTAATGGAGTAGTAAAAAGAGGCATTACTCGTATTTCTTGCCTATAAATGATAATTTGTCTTTTTATGATAATTATAAATCTGATATATATCTTAAGAGACTTGTTTAATTTATGTAATATTTCTTTAATTCTTATTTTTGTAATATGCTTTGTATTAACTTCATATTTTTTTGTTTAATATGTTCATATGTCAGTATATGTATTTTCAAGTTTTCAACGCAGTAGCATGCTACTTAATGTATATCGTAGCGCCACTACTAATCACTGGATGCGCCCTCTAGCGGGTGGATGTATCAATAGGATCTGTGTATCTGCTCAAGCTCCAGCAACCAGCGGAGTTTTACCGTTTGTCCTATGCAACCTGTGCATCGGAAATAAATTGCTAATAAAATAATACAATCCGCTGTTTTATAATTCTAAATTAAGTACACAACCTCCGTAGAATTTCTTCTTAAAGTTTTCATCACACCAGCAGAAAATTAAAGATTACTTGTGTGCTCAGATAGTAAGTAATAGTTAAATTCGTTAATATTTTTGTTTGATTTTGTATTTTTGTAGATAAAACGATAATTCATAGTTATAAATATGCACTTTATTGGAAGATATGTACGATAAGAGGGAAGAATATGAACGAGGACTTTTGCACTAAATAATTTATCGTGCAAATTTACTCACATATAATGAAACTGAAAAAGAACGGACAACAAATTAATAATTGCATGGAATACTATTTGTATTAAAATTATGTAATATGAAACTAAAGCCATTTGGTATAAATTTCAACGCTCTATAACTGGGTTAACAAAAGAAACTTCAAATTTTTAATATCATCTAAGAATCAAACTATAAAATCCGCCGTATGCTCTTAACAGAAGTTAAGTCTTAAAGAAGGAAGCATCAATAAATCAGTGTAAATGAAATTTTTAAAAACCTGAGCCATGTAAATTTCAATTCGATAAATGGATTTAGCTCAAGATTTCCCAAACTGCAAGTAAGAAATGGGGGAAAATATTTTCCCTCCCTAATTTTTCTCATCTTATCAACCTACAAGGCATGTTAAATGATGACTTTAAGCACTCTCTAAGAAAACATAACTTTATTTATGTTATACACAAGATTAACTACAAACCCCTTGTATAACTATCCCATTCAATTATCAGATTTCAAACAAGATACAAAGTACCAGTATTCTACAAGGGTGTATCAGTACAGCGGTGACAAACTTTCAGGAGAGATAGAGTACACTTAGAGACGGAAAATCACATTACAATACATGGTTGGAAACTCTTTCCTGGCGCTTTGGTGACGACACAAAACTCAAGAAAGAAAAATTCACGAACGGGGGGGAAAACATGTTTATGATTCGGAGTACAACAAAAACAAAGGGAAAAAACATAAAAAGACAACGATCACCATCAAAGAAAGTGTTCGAAACTACGACCCGGACCGAGATGCAGGACCGTTCGTCATGCATCTTCCATGCGATCTTCCATTCGTGATGCAGATCTTCCATGAGCCAGAGAAGTGAGGCTGCATCATAATCCGAGGTCGTAGTTTCGAACACTTTCTTTAATGACGATCATGGTTTGCTTTTGTTCTTATTTGTAAGTTTCTGTTGTTCTAAGCATAATAAAACATGTTTTGTCTCACTGTTTGTGTCTTTCCTTTTTTGTTACGGTAGTGGCGTCAGTACCCCGCCATTAAAGCGTTTCCGACCATGCATTGCTGCGTGATTTCCCATCGCCTAGGTGTATTCAATCTCTCCTGAGAGTTTGACATCGCTGCGTTGATGCACCTTGTACGAAATTGGCCAATCGACCATTAATAGACCGTTCATATGTAGAAGGCAAGGTAGGATTGTTACGCATCTAGAAACCAAAAAATAACGTTTTAATAAGCTGTTTCTAATTTCTATAAAAGAATAATAAAAATCCGCTCTAAGTATGGATTCCCCAGCTGTCTAGTATAGTAATACCACTATACTAGACTATTCCACCTTTATACATGTTCAATTTTGTGTCTGTAGGAGGAAAAAAATAAGATGTCTCAAAATACCATTTTGTAGATGGCCCCTCAGATTCTCGTATACACACAGAAGCAAAGCATCTGTTGCCATCATTTGCTCGTCTAAGTGATAAATGTCTCAATTTCCAGCTCGCTCCAAATGACCCCCAAAGCCCTGCACTTTATGAGGAGGTCACACCTTGCCTCCTGCGACCCCCCTTCCATATAACACAATAACGAAGAGTCACAGCGAAAGAGACTTAAGTCACATTGTTTGTTTCATTATGTACCACCTCCCATGCTGAGAATGAAAGTGATTGATCTCCTTTTCTCGCCCATTATATCGTTTTTTTTTTTAACATTATATATTGTTTCTGCTTGGTTTTGGTTTATTAGAGTCTAAATTTGCCAGCCACTCTATTCGCGGCATGGCTCATTTTAACTCGCGCAAAATGTTCTTGTTCAGAACACAGCAACAATAAAGCAAATTTTTCTTCGGCATCTCTTATAAAGAAATGGGAAATTTCGTATATTATGTTAGATCCATAACGAGGATAATTTTCAAGATTGCTATAATCTGTATGTGATTTATCTAATGCATTTCGCATTTGCCAGTTCTTTCTTTGTAAAAATATTTATGTTTATGACATCTTGTACTGGAGTATAAGAAACAAAACAAAGTTAAAAAAAGCGAAATAGATTATTTATTTTGAAACATTTAATAATCAGTATAATACTGAAAATTTATTACTGTTCGATCTGAAGGATTCGTTTTGACAATTGTCTAACACTTTATTAAGACGATAATAAGCATTAATTTCTCATATTAGTTTTCACCTTGCCGAAATGGTAGTTCTCGGTGAAAGGAAAATCGTGCTTTATCTCTTGAAATGCAACGAACCCTGTAGAGACATTAGGCAGCATTTCGAAGCAGGAGACATGAAAAATGAGCAATGCCCTCGCCGTGACTCGAACTTCGGACCTCTCGAATACGCACCCAGTGTGCTGATCATTACGCTAAGAAGGCGGTCGAAATACTTTATACTATATATATATATTTCCATTTTAAAGGACGACTGGAAATTAGGGGACACAATCGCCAAATACTAGTGGGGAAGAATCATCATCCACCACAATTTTTTAGTTCGAGCGCCACTGTTTAGACATTAGGTTATTTCGAAGCCGAAGACAAGAAAAATGAGTAATGCCCTCTCCGAGACTTGAACTTCTAACTCTCGAGTACGCTCCGAGTGTGCTGCAAATTACACCAGGAGACATGCTAAGAAGGAGGGAGAAATACCTTATAACCCTTAATGTATGTTAAACAAGCGCTGAACTTCCCAATTAAATATAAAGTTTCTGAATTATTGAAGCTCCTGTATAATGTTTCCTAAAATGGCGGATAAACATTTCGTTTCGAATATTTTCTTATTCAGTGCAGAAAAATACATAAAAAATTTAAAATAAATAATCACACCTCCTGGTCTGAATTTAAAATGTTGCCTTAAAATTAAGATATTAAAATTAAGATATTAAGATATATCATACCGGTATCAAAAACTATTCAATCAAATACTACTACATTCAATCAAAACTTATTCAATCCAATACCACTAGGAGTTATATTCCTGTAACTTTAAGCTCTAAAAAGGTAGAAATTAATACATGAAGAACCCTTCAAAATCAATAAAATTCAGTATCTCTAAATTAAATCCCTAGTCTCTTTCCATTCACCTTTTTAATTGTTACTCATTAAACCTGCGTTCACCTGTCTTAATAAACTTAAGACTTTGAAAATTAAGAATTCTTTCCCTCGAATTATTAATATTACACATATTTTACGTTAAAATTTAACCTGAGAAATCTAAATGACATTGTAATTTAATCTACAAACCAGTTGCTCTTTATGTACAGAAAACAGTATATGTTTGCCTCAAAAAATATGTTGAGCCTCTTTAACTCAAAGATTGAATTACCAACATTTCATTTCTCATAAATGCGTTGTGTAGCGAAATTAAGTTAATTACGTAATTATTGAGTAATCAAAATTTAATCTTTGATATTACAAATTTATGCTACACAACGTGTGTTTTACTTAATTTCTGTGTAATTTTGTTTTGTCTTAATTGAGGTTTTTCATACTTAAGTTTCTACATTCTTAGCTTTCTTCATTCGCGAAACTTATAAAAGGCAGAGAATGGAACTTTGTGTATTTTCCACGTAATATTTGAATTTAAAAATACTTAATTTGTGTTCACATATTTATGATTTATACTACTAGAAGCAGAAAAATTTGATCTTCAATTTGAAATTACTTTCGAATCAATATCTAAATTAGTTTTTGTGTTATGGAAATTATTTTATTAATTTTCCTTCTTACGTGGGGTGGAGGATGGATTTTTCGGAGTTCGACTTCTTAGTTGCTTCTTTTCCACTGATAAGAGCATTTCCGGCCGGGGAGTTACATGTTTACCCCAACTACTTGCCCAGGTATTAGTTTGGCGGGTTTTTTTTTGACGATTGTAGAATTAATGATTGAATGACAATTAGGAAATGTGTGAAATTTTACAGGGTGTAAGGCGGGATTTGATGAACCGATTTCACTGATTTGGGTGGGGTTCGTTGATATCTGGAACTCCTTCTTAACAAAAGGGCATTGCAGATGTCGCTCGCTCTCCTTTCGCACTCTTTCTGCACGCTTTTTTACCATGCTGTTCTGAGGGAAGCTCGTAGTATTTGAAGCGGGGCTTATTGCTCCGTTTTATAGAAGTAATGTGCCAAACATAAAATTTTCGTTTACTTGCCTCCTCGGACGTTGTTTCCATTTGGGACGAATTTTAAAAAAAATACGATCTTCTAAGGGCACAGACTGCCTCATTTAGGGGTTATATGATTCTAAGGAAACTCTTATCTGTTTAATTCTGACACCCGGAACCAAGCCTAAATGAATGTCTACGCCTCCTATCTACCTGTTGCTGCTCCCATCCATTTTGATGTGGATCTGGATGATTGCCTTAAAACTTCTACGAATAATTACCATCATGCCTTTGGTACCGGAGTTTGCCCCTTTGAGTCCAGTATTCCTGGTTTAGCTTATACTCTGACGGCGATTTCGACTGTTCTTCGCTTCTTCAACAAGGCCAGAGAGTTCAACTCGTCTCCAAAGTGTTCCTTTTCAAACATCGTAACATGAGGGACATCCCAGCTAACATCCAGCGGCTTCGTTTTTTTAGAAAGAGGACTAGCATTCCGGAATTCACAAATAAGAATTTATGTTACTCTTACTTGATTTGCTCGTAACTTCAGAAAAATAGGCTAC
This sequence comes from Stegodyphus mimosarum, assembly GCA_000611955.2. NCBI lineage: Eukaryota > Metazoa > Arthropoda > Arachnida > Araneae > Eresidae > Stegodyphus > Stegodyphus mimosarum. The sequence goes on along the minus strand of KK116526.1, from coordinate 90,009 downwards.
TGAAAATTTTACCGTTTCTTAATTACAAAATAGATTAAAGTTTTGAAAAGGGGTTTTCCCTTGTTTAAAAATATAAATGTTTACTGGCTTAATTTTTCAATGATTTTTTGTTTTAAATAATTGAAATGTTGAAGAATTTAAGAATTTTTTTGTTGTTGTTGTTGTTGCGCATACTTTCCTTGCTGATTTTAAAGTCATTGGAATCTGTAATAGATTGGTTCAAATTTTTTTTAACTTACCTAAAAAGGGTGGTCTCAGTTGCAACTCATTTTAATGTAAAATCAGGATGAAAAATTTATTGATTGATCTGAATAATAGAATTCATTTTTCTGTGCAATAATAAGTTGAGTTAAAGTATAATTGTTAAGAAATAAAATAGTTTTGTTTAGAAAGTATAAATTGTTAAAGAGATGAAATAGTTATGTTTTGATTAATTAGGCTGTTACATAAATTTAAAGGTGTTTATTTTTATGAAATTACTGAATGGTTAAAACAAAATGTTTTGCTGTTAATGTTAGAATTTTTTTTTTACTCTGCGGAGGGTCGACTAATGTATTTAATAGATATTTATTTACTCTTAAATGATCTGTTTGGAAATTAAATCTAAGGTTTTTCTTAAAATTTGATATTGATTATTGTGTTTTTTTTTGGTTATGACTAAGTTACATATTTTTAAATACATGATCTATCTTAGATTCACTAGCATCAAGGTTAATGGGTTGTTTTGGTACAATTTACACAACGCAATGTTTTGGTTTATTTAGTTAGTTTGTATGCAAAATTGTAACTCTGTTTTGTGGTATCCTCCCAAACGGCACTACCTAACAAATGTTTCCGCTTTTCAAATATTCAAAATTTTCAACACAGCTTTGTTTTATAGTATAATACCTAATAGATTCTATTTTTCTCTTATATTTCAATGCGTTTATGTTTTCCAAGCCTTTTAGGCAGTTATTTTTAAAATATTATTACTGCGAAAGAAAAATGTCTGCCAAATTAAAACCACATGATTTCTTTGTGCGGAATATTAAATTTTAATAATTTTTTTGCCTTTCATTTAAACTTATTCCCTGGAATTTCATTAGAGATATATTTCTAATTCATTTAATTCAGTTCTCCCTTCACGAAAAGGCAAAAATACATAAAAGCTCAAAATATCTGTATTAAAAATGGAAAGATATAGAAAAACATAAAACACCAAATACAGCTAAAAGAATTTTAAAAAAAATTTACAATTAAAATTATAGTTTCTACGCAAAAACAAGCATTTTGGCCAGGGGGGCAAGAAGGCAGATTTTTCGGTGCATAATACTGAAAGTTTACTTTTGGTCTACGTCGGCAAAAAGGCAATGAAGGGGTAGAAACCGACTTAATTTGTTGCTATGCTGAATCAATATACGGGATATATGGTCTTCAATAGATGCACGATATGCTAAGTCAATGTATGGGATAATTTATTAACTTAAATGATAATTGCAGAATGGATTAAGCATAATTTAATTCGCAATAATAAAAGAAGACATTGCTTTGTTGTTGCGAAACTTAGTTTCTTTTAGATTCGCAACAAATCCACTATTCTACTAAGTTTCAAATGTAAACAAATATGACTGCTATGGTAAAAAAATTAAGCCAAGCCGCACTTAGACAACTTTTAAATTCTTGATAGTTCTAAAACTATAACATAAAAGCATAAAAACCTTAAGCGGAAGATAAGAACAACTTAATTCACTCATTTTTAAAGCAAAAAATGCACAATTTAGAAACATATAAAAAATAAAGTTACTGAGCTCACTGAGCCGGGTAACAGAGTGGATAAATATATGTATATATATATATATATATACATATATTTAAAGTAAGGAATTTAGAACCACTTTTTCACAAACACGAAAATTGAAATTTATAATTAATAAATTTCTATACTTTTGGTCGATAGGAACCAAAATAGGAGGTGCACATTTACATGTTATAGCAGTCCTACATATAAAATTTCAGCGTTCTGAGGCTACTCGTTGAATTATGGGAGATACATACATACGTACAGACGTCATGAAAAAATCTCCTCTGAATCCATTTTAAACCAGTTTTATAATTCGTTTGGTGAAAAAGAATCCTTTATTCTGTCCTTATGTAGAGATGTCATGCAAAAACATCGTTAAATTGCTTTCGATAGCAGTCAAATGGATATTTTCGTTGAAATAAGATACCCGAAATTTTTCGCGATTGCAATACTTCCTTCATTTTATTTCGTACAAGGAAGTCATAATATAGAATACCAAAAAGTTATAATAATCCAATAAATCCTCAGTAATGTATTTTAAAGCATTGAAGACTTTAGAAACATCAGTCGAGAAAGCACTGATGAAATAGCCTTCTTATGTATAAATTTATGCCTCATATCCTACAATATAATAAGTTTTGCAGCTCATACTGCTTTTTGGTCCCAAAACGAAAATCTTAAAAGCATCTCTCCATATTACTAGTTTACATAAAGCTTGCAAAAAAGCTATTCGATATGGGTTTTCTCCTAAGGCTATTTGCAGTTCTAAAAATAATTGAAAAATGTCTATGAATTCATGCAAAACGTCTGCAGAAGAACACGATATAAAACGTTCAGAGGAATGATATTTTGAAAATAATGCGTTTAAAAATAAATTATAACAAAAATTAGGTAAATAAAAATTTTAAAAAATTTGAAGGCTTTAAATTTTAGTCGCCCATATGAAACTGTTAAGGCTTTCTAGGCCCTTGCTGAGTTGACAGTCTACCAATCTGCTGTTAAACTCACACTTACTAACCCATATTTTTTTTTGTCTTTTTAGCTTTATTATTCAGCATCATTTTCTTAGCACTCAAGCCACATATAGTTCAGCAGCAAAATTACAAACATTTTAAAAACAGCATAGCATTTAGAATAGTAGCAGCATAACATTTAAAAGCACTTAGAATTCCTAAAGCAGAGTTAAGTGTTGGTATACATTTTTCTGTTTCATTCAGTCTTTTCTCAGTTCATCATATCAGTCCTCAGTTTTCTTACTAAGATGGCTTTACAAAACTTTTGTCTTTTTATTATTAGCGTTCATCTGTTTATTTTATTTATTAAATATCATGTTCTTGACGCTTACGCCACATAAAAGCACAGAAAAATCACGAAAGCACAGCAAAATCACGAAATATTTATAAACAACATATCTTTAGAATTTCCGATAGACAGTCTCGCGCTGGAGATCAAAATATTTTATTTCGTACAGTGTGTTGCTGATTCTCGCTTTGTAATGGATGAGTTTCTTAATCAAAAATTCGTTAAAGTTGAACAAAATATGAGAGAGCTAATAAAACAAATTCCAAATTCGAGCTCCCAGGTGCCCATGTTCGGGTAGAGAATTACGTAATTCAAAATTTGATGGATCTAGGTATCGTTGTTTTTTCACAATGCGAGAAACATACATACTGTTCAGCTTTACCTCCTTGATACATGAACTGCAAAATATAGAAAATGTCTCCATAGGGCAGGGCTGTGCAAAAAGGAAAAACCTTGAGTGTGTTCCCGCTTTTGAGAAGTGAGTGAGTTTTTCGCCACTGTGGCTAAGTGTTGAATATTTCTAGAGAAGTGAAGTAAAAACTACAGTCCAAAATTTATTATGTTTTTGGAGTTAATTGAGACGGTGATTAAATTATAATTTTCACATACATTCATGCAGATTCTTCATTATTTAATTTCTTTAAATATAATATAGCGTGATAATATTTGGTGGCAACACTTTGAAAAGTGAAACGGGCATTTTTAGTAAACCCACAAAATTCCGTTTCGAGACTGATAACTCTTCTGGGCTAACGCCACTTCGGGCCAAAAATTTGTTACTTTTAATATATTTGTATATATATTACAATTATTACAATAATAATATTCCACAAAACAAAACAAGAAAGAATAATAATGCACAATATCAATGTAATGTAAACTATAATAAGTGAATGTATGCAATTCGAGAATTCAGTATTGTTGGAAGAGATGTCAACGCAAATAAGCACAGAAACATTCGTGATAAAGCAAACAAAAAACTTAAAAATACGTGAAGTACAAATTAAAGTAAATAATTATAAAAGTCGTGTGAACTTGAAACTACCTATTATATGCCATTTCATTGTAAGTGGACAGCGCATGTTATACAACCAGCCACATTTTAGTCACATTTCTGCTTGTACAACTAAACTCCTAAGTTGTACAAGCTTCTGTCGTACAAGTTGTACTTCTAAGGATTCTGAATCTAATTTTGGAATGCATATAAATGGATTTAAATTCTAATCTATATGTAATTTAAGTTAGATAAGAAAACTTTCGAAGTCAAATAAAGTTAGTTAAAGCTTATGTATGATGCTTATAAAGTCGGCCGTGTTTATAAGGACCAGTCCTTAAAAATTATGATTTCATGGTTTCTTCTTAAGGCCTGAAGTTTACACCAGAAAAAAGCTTACAAAACCTTACACCAGTTTGTTCCAAATATTATCGCATATAAATGTGGACATTCCCCCTTTTACTCTTTTATTATTTTCACTATAGCCCTAAATGGGAAAAGTTTCTCCGTTTCGAAATATTCGAAAGCATTTGTTCTTAAACATATATTGTATTCTTTTTTCTGTCCTCTGTGTAACTTCACAAATACAAGGTTTTTCTCGATACAACCGTAATGTACTATTCGGCAAGGGCGACTTATGAAATTGCCCTTGTAAGTCACATCGAATGGAAAAAAAGTTTTACGCGGAGTTTTTTCACGTGAAAAACTGACTCAGAGGGGGGGGAAGAAGTAGCTTATTGGGACAGTAAAATAAAAACGAAGGAAGGAAATGCATCTTATTTCTAATGTTTTCTGTTTTTCAGGTATTTTAAATACGTTGATAAATAATAACATAGTAAAATAATGAAGATTAGAAGTGAGAATCAAATGCCCAACTGAAAGATATTGTGGGCATATAGTATATAAAACAATTCCTTTAATAGATAAGGAAGGCGATGATTATCATTCTTAGAAAAGCACAAATATACCACATGCAGCATCCTCGTCAGTTTATTTACCATAATATAGACAGATATGGTACGTTAAGCACGGCGTTTTTAAATAATTTTACTCCCTTCTCTGATTATAGCTTTAAACAGAATAGAACTGGAAAGACAAAATATAATAAAATGTTCAAAAAAGGAATGGAATGGAAGAATCTTAATACCAATACTTACTATATATTTTAATTAATCAGCGAGTAAAAGCTTATTTTTGAATTTTCCAGGATGTCTGTTGATTTTACAGACCGGTTGCAAGTGTTTTGGTAAAGTGCCAACGAAATTTTACAATCAGTACTCGAACAATATTGTAAACCAACCAGTCCTTCATCCTATTATTGCGTTCTACGGGTTCGTGGATTTGGAAAGATTGATGGCAACACTTGATGAAGAATCAAAATACAATTTATTCGTCCGTATCACACTAGACACTTCCAAAGAAGCGTTACAGTCATCGAAAACCTCCAACACCGAATCAATCAGCAGCACAGCCTTCAGGCTATAACGTTGAAGACAGCTTCACGGCAAATCACTAAAATTCATCTCCTTTCGGTTCTGTCACCCTCAAGCTAATCTTTTAACTCAAAACACTACTACTGAACTCAACATTTCTCGATACTTTCAAGATACACTGCTACTCCGCGTGCAGGCAGGGTATTTCTAGCTTTTGACCTGACTTCGAGAACATTCTCGGGAAAACCGGTAAGAATTAGTTCTAGAATGTTCCCTCTCTGTCTATAGCATATCGCCAGTTTTGTCACCAAATATCGCTAAATGGGCGATTTCAGGCCACATCTGACATCCCCGCCTTTCCTTGTAGTTTCTGGCAACCCTAACTTCGCTTTACGGGGAAGCTATCTTACCGCAGCTGGGCATTTTGTAACACTATTGTAAATTAACCATTCTTTCATGCATGTTACGCAAGTAATTTGCGGACGAAAGATTCATAAATAGAAATTATTCAATTTTTAAATTTTCTATGAAATAGCCGAATTTTTTTTTAATTTAAAATCAAAGTGATGCTTGCTTATACATCAGGGAAAACAGTTTCAGTTGTGAAAGAAACATTTATTGCATTAAATATACACTGATTTGCTAATTCTTAATAGGTAACTGATAAAAAGGAAATATCATCATTAATCATGAAAATTAATGATTCTAAAGCACTAAATCTTATGAAAAAGAAACATTCGTAAGTACACTCTGCAGTAAAAAAAGCTACATTTCTATATATCCCGTTCTACTGGGCTTATTGACGAAATTTAATTTGCTTTTTTATTTTCTCGAATGCGAGACTAATAAATACATATTAGATTTATATATAGCATTGTTCTGACATAGGTATTTTGAACTGGACTAAACTAACTGGAATAACTGGTATTTTGAACTGGACAAAACTAGACTTTTTTCTGAAATTGCATACCGATTTTTCTCGATAATTTGATTCTACGACTTAAATTATGCCTAAATATTAAATTATGTAAAATCTGTTGAGAAAATTAAAAATTTACATATTTCATTTATTTCACTTTGGCCGAAAATCGTTCACTTGGCAAAATTTCAATGTATGGTGACCCATTTCCTTTTCAGTGTGCACGAGCGGAAAAAAAAAAGTGCATCGTTCATTCTTTCAAATAATTTTAACTAAGTGCGTAAACCACGTTTGGCGTTATTATCACTTATAACAAATATGCTAAATTTCGAATCGTAGTATAAACTCACGTATACCTCAAAAAAGTTTGAATAAAAAACTCTGATTTTTGCAGGTATGTCTAGAAATGCAGATACTTTAAAGGACAGCATCAATTTTATAGGTTATATTTCAACAATATTTTCGAAGAAATTTATAAAAATTACTAAAAGATACAAATTTTAAAAATGAATCAGAAAATATATACGAAGTTCGTTTGACTGAACATAAATTTCGAATTTCGAAGGAAGGAATCAATTAAGTTTAATAAGAAAAGAGACATTAATAAACATATTCCAAATTCAATTAACCTTTAGGAATTAAAATTTTAAGAGTTAATTTTTCCTAAATCTACTTTTTTTTTAAACTTTCGACCTTACTTCTATGTATACAGAACATGGCACTTTGGAATAAATTGAGTTGTAGAATCGAAATACGGAAAAAAAGTCGTTATATCAGAGCAGTGCTGTGTTTAAATCTAATATATATCCTAAGTCTCCTTTTAGAGACATGAAAAATGCTACTAAATTTCGTCAATCGCTTCAGTAGAATGAAAGATATAGAACTATCATCCTCCCCACACTTTTTAGTCCAAAGGGGCTTTGTCCCTGAGGGACTATTGTTTTCGTTTTACGATTTTGCGTCGAATCAATCTGAATGTCCGTTTCACTTTTCACATTGTTCCCACCAAATATTATCGCCGTGTATTATATTTCAAAAAATTAAATAATGAAGAATTTGCATAAGTGGATGTATGTTTCTCGTATTATGATAAAACAACGGTATCTAGAGCCATTCAATTTTGAATGACGTAATCCTCTTGCGAATACGGGCACCTGGAAGCCCAAATTTGAAATTTGGAATTAGTTTTATAATCGATTTCATATTTTTCAAATATTTAACGCATTTTTGATTAACAAACTCAAGGATTTCAAACCGAGCAACGGCAACGTTGGACAGAAAAAACATTTTTATCTTCAGCGCGTGAGACTGTGTATCGGAAATTCTAAAGATACGCTCAATTTAAAATTATTTTGCGATACTGCTCTTGAACTGAGTTTTATTGTTTAAGTGCGAAGAAAATGATATTTAATAAATAAACATAACACACAAAATGCTAAAAATACGCCCCTTTGTACATAATTTAAAATCTGAAATCTTTCAGATTTTTTTAGTCCAAAGAGTCTTTGTCACTGAAGGACTATTGTTTTCGTTTTGCGATTTTGCGTTGGAAACATTAAAAGTCTGAGTCATTTTTCAAACTTTAGCCACCAAATATTGCAGCCCTGTATTATATTTGAAGAAATTAAATAATGAAGAATCTGCATAAATGTATATATATTTCTCCAAACGTGATGAAGCAACGGTACCTAGAGCCATCCAATTTTGAATAACGTACGTTTCCACCGGAATATGCGCATCTGGAAGCCCGAATTTGAAATTTATTTTATTATCTATTTCATATTTTGTAATATTTTAACGAATTTTTTAATGAACAAACTCAAAGATTTAAAAGTGAGCAATGGCAACACTCTACGGGGAAAAAACCTTTTTATCTAAAGCGTGCGGAACTGTGCATCAGAAATTCTAAAGATAGACTCATTTTAAAATTATTTTGCGATATTGCTGTTGAACTGACTTTTATGGTAAAAAGGCGAAAAACGTGATATTTAATAAATAAAGGTAACCCACAAAACGTTAAAAACACCCCTTTTAACGTAATTTAAAATCTGAAACATTTTTTTTTTTTTGCAGGGTGTAATTTTAATAAAACGTATTACCAAATATATTGCATGACGTCACAAAAATGAAGTAAAGGAAATGTTTCCAACGTGACGTCAACACTCATCATAAACGCAATACAGCGTACGGGTTGACTACCAGACATACTGTTACATAAATTCATACATAATTTGAAAGCAAATATTCACTTCCGCAGGCTCAAATATTCGCTTCCGCAGGATCTTTAGGCATTATTTGTTTCTAAAAATCTTTCATGTTAAGTATTAAAATTAGAACGGGAGACATATAAACGTTCAGTGATAAGTAGGTAACATATAGACACCGCTGATTAGAATGTCAGCAAAACTAAACAAAACTCCCAGTATGGCAGCGGCCATAATTAGTCATGACATCATACCGTGACGTTCTTAGCTTCATTTTCATTGCACGGAGATCTTACGGAGATCACTTTTTCTATTTATTCTAACCCCTGTGCTTATTATTTACTCTCAGATCTGATTCTTAAGACGCTACTGACAAAA
>KK116526.1:0-76298 GCA_000611955.2 Stegodyphus mimosarum | reverse complement strand
AAAAAAAAAAAAAAAAAAAAAACACCATTTGGGCGTAATATAAAATTTGAAAGCTTTCGAATTTTTATTCCTGTTTCTTATTTTATTTTGATTTTAAATTTACTCTTTTCATTAATTAACAGCATGAGCGATTTAAAATCAATCAACTCAGATTCATTTTAATTATTATTAATTAATAGCTGTCCCCGTAAAAATAAATTAACCGAATCCATTAAAATTATTATTAGCCCACACGCGACAATTAGTCCCGAAATGGTATTTTGCGTCGGTTCACTATAAACGGCGAAACAGGTTTTAAATTGTTGCCACAAAATGTTGTCATCCCGTATTATTTTTTAAAAAATTAAATAGTTAATAATCTGCAAGTATGTATATATGTTCCTTGCATTCTTAGAAAACGACAGTCCATAGAGCCATCAAATTTTTAATATCGTGGTCCTCCACCCGAGCATGTGTACCTGGAAGACCGTATTTTAAATTTCGAATTTTTTAGTATCTATTTCACATTTTGTGAAACTCAAATGCATTTTTAATTAACGAACTCAACAATTTCAAAGCGAGTAGTAGCAACAGTGTACGAAATATAACATTTTTATCTCGAACGCGCGAGATTGTCTCTTTGAAATTCTAAAGCTATGCTGTTTTTAAATATTTTCTGATTTGTTGTTCAATTGAAATTCGTCTGGTGTAAGCGCGAAGAACGTGATATTTAGTAAATAATGTTAACACACAAAATGGTAATAAGAAAAAGACAAACAAATTTGTCCTCTTTTTAAGGAAACTGAAAATTCATGTGATGAACTGAAAAAAGATGGAAAAGTATTTTAAAAACAGCGTATCTTTAGAATTTCCGATAGACAGTCTCGCGCACTGGAGATAATTTAAAATCTGAAACCTTTCAGAATTTTTTTTCCGTACAGTGTTGCCATTGCTCGCTTTGTAAATCGTTGAGTTTTCTAATTGAAAATTCGTTAAAGGTTTACAAAATATGAAATAAATAATAAACTAAATTACACATTCCAAGTTCGCACTTCCAAGTGCGCATGTTCGGGTGGAGGACTACGTCATTCGAAATTTGATGACTCTAGATATCGTTGTTTTATCACAATGCGAGAAAGATATACATTCATGTAGATTCTTCACTATTTAGTTTTTTTTTAAATATAATACAGACCGTAACATTTGGGGCAACAATTTAAAAAGTGATTCGGACATTTAAATTAATTCAATGTAAATGCCCTTCTGGGATAAAAAAATAGAAAAAATATTATGCCAACACTTAACACTTCATCAGGAATTCTAAATTGCTATGTAGCTTTTAAAAATCTGTGATTTTGTTATTGAACCTTGTGGAGTGTAAGTGCAAGAAAAAATGCTTGATAATAAAGCTAAAATGAATGTGTGCAAGAGCAAACTGGTCGACAGAGCTCAGCGAGAGCATAAGTAACCGTAACAAATTCTTTCGGGCCACCGTTTCAATCTGAAACGTTTCGAATTTTTCTTAAATACTTTTTGTTTTCGTTTTTATATCAACCTTTTCACACGATTGGCCGCGCAAGTGGCTAGTAGCTCCAAAATATTCACAATAAATTATAATTCTAAAGTAAACACTCTTATTAAATAATGAAGAATCTGTATGTATTTATGTACACTAAAACTTTGATTCACAAATTTAATTCGTTTCTGAAAACAGTTTGTCATCGGAAATATTCGCAAATCGAAACAATGTTTCCCGTAAGAATTAATGCATAATGAATTAATCCGTTTCCGAATCCCAAATCATTGCGTAGAAAAGAATACTTTGTTTGTAAATTTGTAACGCAAAATCAGTAGAATTCATTAAATCTAACATATGCACAATATTTAATATAATAGTAAACACATAAAAATAGGAAATCTTTAATTAAATTTTACTTTATCTCCACGAACGGCATGAGCAAAAAACGGTGAAGAAGCCGAAGCTACAAAATGTTGTTGTTTGAAAGAAAAATTTCATTCCCTTAAGATATCGGGTAACTGCTTGTCTTTCTGTTTTTTTTTCTCCTTAACGCCGCTCGTCTCTACATGAGAGCTAATGAGCTTTTTGCATTAAAATTGGCAAAACGATCAGCTAATTAAAACTGTTATCAAATGTTAAGCGTTCTTAAAATGCTCGTAAAACAAGACAACAATGTGTTAACTACCATTTGAGAGTATTATTTCTTCTCGGCTTTCTTGTTCGCAACTCGAGAAATCGTTCGCCATCCAAGAAATTCTCGTTTTGAAAATTCGTTTGGGAATAGATTTGCCCGTGATCAAAGACATCCTAAAACAAGATCATTGTATACAGTGTAATGACGATACAAAACGCAATAAAGGAAAGCCACAAACAATGAAACAAAACATGTTTTATTATGTTTAGTACAGCATAAACCTACAAATAAGAATCCAAAATGATCGTCATTAAAGAAGGTGCTCGAAATTACGACCCTGGACCGTACTTCTCTGACGCATGGAACATCTGCATCACGAGTGGAAGATCGCATGGAAGAAGAATGACGCACGGTTCCTGCATCATGCTCCGGATCGTAATTTCAAACACCTTCTTTGATGATGATCGTTGTCTCTTTATATTGTTGTTTCTTTGTTTCTGTTCTACTCCGAATAATAAAAATGTTTTCTCACCCCGTTTGTGATCTTTCTTTCTTGAGTTTTGAGTCGTCACTACCGCGCCAGGATAGAGTTTCCGACCATGCATTGCTATGTGATTTCCCATCTTCTAATTGTTCTCTATCTCTTCTAAACGTTTGCCACCGCTATAGTGATACACGCTGTATATGTTTCTTGCAGTACAGAATAGCTGGGACTCCTTAAAGTTATCAAATTCTTAGCACTTGCACTGACAACCGAATATGTTCACCTTGAATTTGAATATTTTGAATTTCAAATATTTTTATTAATGAGCTTTTGATTAAAAGCTCAACAATATAAAAGGCTTATGTTGCTACTCTGCGAAAAGTAATTTATTTTTCAGACTTAATAAAAAAATGAGCTGTATAAATATATAAAAGAAGTGTGTTACCACTAGGCAAAACACAATATATTAATATACTTACCTTTCGAATTTTATCAGAATATAGAAAAAGGCTGCACCTATAGAGCCACCGAGTTTCAAACACACATAATCTTCCACCCGAACATAGGCACTTCAAAGGTCGAATTTTGAACTTCGAATTCGTTCTTCATTTATTTAATATCAATTTTAATAACATTTTGCTTAACAAACTTGATGAATTAAAAGTAATGTGTGTTTACAATTTTTGTATTTGTGCTGCGATGCGAGCTAGAACATCGTCTGTGAGACTACTGCGCAGTCGCAAAGCGTTACCATAGTTACCAGTTTTTAATTTACCATGGTTATCGTTAAAAAACTAAAGAAAATAGCTGTTTAAAGATTTGAAGTTGTGCTTTAATTGTTTATTCGGACAACATTTTTTAAACAGCGACCGCCAGAAATAAAACACTTTAATCTTCGAGAAGCCTGTTTATTCTAACTACGCATTTAACTTTTCTTTTAAATTTGAACTATATGTTGCTGATCAATATTCTAAGCGGTTTAAAAGCAATAAACGTCGTTTTTTATATCTATTGTTAACAACTATTAGCTGGATCCATGAAATTACAATACCTTAATACATTAAAACCATTACCTATTTTTTTCTCTTTTATAGTAACTACGCAGGTGAAATACATTAATAGAATTTGCATATTTTATCTACAATCTCCAGGAATACTGGACAGATTTTAATAAAATTTGGTGTGAATATACGTTGATATAGTACAAAAAAATAAACATTCAACAGTTATAATAGACATACATGTTCGTGTGTAACACTCATGGAAGTCTGAAGGTCTGAAACAGCGGTTGCAGAAGACACAAAAGAAATGGGTTAATAGGACGTATGGTCCCCTCTTACAGCCATACAGGCCTCGCAGCGTGATGTCATACTGGAAATAAGGCAGTTTATCAGTACCTGTGGCAAATGGACCCACTCATTCAGCAACGCTGTTTTCAGTTCCTGGATCGTTCTCGGAGGGGGTTGCGAGTTCCAGTTACCCTCCCCTGAGCGTCTCAGACATGCTCTATAGGGTTGATGTCTAGAGACCTGGCTGGCCAATCCATCCGGCGAGTATCGTCACACTCGAGAAATTCGTCCACCAGAAGAGCTGAGCTGTATGTGGCCTCGCGTTATCGTCCTGTAAGATGAACTCGGGGCCTACTGCACCCCGGAAAAGAAGAACATAGAGCTCCAAGACCTCATCCCTATAGCTCACACCAGTCAAGAGCCCCTGTCAAAGACTTGGAGAGGTGTCCGGCCCTCCAACATGATGCATGCCCAGACAATTACACCGCCATAAATTTGTTGATTCCGGAATTGTTGATTTCGCGGACATTGGAGGACAGGTAACGTGTCCCTGGCTCTCTCCATATGAAGTACGGCGAGAATCGGTGTTTAGGCTGAAACGTGACTCTTAGTTGAACAGAACGGTCGCCCATTGCTCCGTACTCCAATCACTATACTGCCTGCAGCATGCTAATCGTACTTTTTTGCCCGTAGACGTGAGCAGGACGCAAACAGCCGGTCTTCTGGCAAACAAAACCCTGTCATTCAGTTTTTTGGAAACAGTCACTCTTGTTACTGGATTCCTGCGGCTGCATACAGGCGCCAAAAGAGCTGTGAAGCTGCAGCCCTTCTGTTACGCCTCGCTAAAATGAATAAATAGCGTTCTTCTCTGGACGTCGGACGTCGTAGCTCTTGGATGACCTTTGCCAGGTTTTCTATGGATTTTCTCTCGATGGATCCAGTATCCTGGAACCGTTTCCATAGCTTACACGCGACGCTGGATGTTAAATTAAAATCTCTGTATATCTGGATTTGCGATTAGCCTGCCTCTAGCCTTCCCACAATTCGCCACCTCATTCCATCATAAAAACGTTAGTGGTTACTCATTTTTACTGGTCCGATGTGAATTTAACCGATTGCTGCAAGATAACACCAAGAAATTCGACGAGGTGTGCTAGCGAACGCAATTCGTCTTACCCTCCACGCGCTTATATAGCCTTTTTTTCTGCTAGCTCCGTCTACACACACGTGTACGCTTACGTATTTGTCCGTACAAGATATGCATTTTTATCTAAAAGCAGCGGTTTTACCTTCAGTTCAGTTCTTTTCATGCAATTCGATAAAATATGCAAAATTTCTTAATTTATTTCACCAGGGTATTTTAGGCGAATAGCAGAGCAAGCGGGTAGTATATGAAAATATTGTGCTTTGAGTTTTCTTTAACTTCAAGCACGTACTTATGAAGAGTTTCTAGAAACATGCATTTTTAAAATAAACAACGAAATCTTCAGAAACATAAAGCTGCTTTCAAACATTAAAATCTTTTTCATTAAAACTTATACTGTATTTTACTCGAATGGAAGAAGCGGCTTTTATACAACTAGCTAAGTAATTCCGTGTTATCATTTATTTCTAAGCTAGTATTTTATGTTACAAATGCTTCGAAACTAATCCAGCGCCTAAAATCACCAGAAGACATTGCATCTGGAAACGAACGAAAAATACGCATTTCTATCAAATTTGATACAGTATACAATAAATAACTTTTTGTCAGCATATTACGTGTTCCGCCATTAGGCACTGCATGGAAATGGAAGGATGCCTCGTGAAGGCCTTTTTAAGGGAACGAGCTCGTATCCACGTAACACCTGGGGTAAACAATGAAAACGTCTTTGCAGCCAGCTCGTTTGCTGAGACCCAGGGTTACCAGTGTTCAGCGGCTTTTTACCGCTAGGCCGCTGGTGGCCTACAATAGAAAATTGAAATGTAATTTCAATATATGTACAGGTAATACACTGAAATTAAATTAACTAAAACACAATTAAATTAAATTTGAAAAAATGTAGTGGATTTAAAAAGTCGGTTGTATTTCCATAAGCTTTTCTAGTCATTGTCACAGTTTTAAACACTAATTTCAAGCAATAAGCATATGCTTGACTTCACAAATACTCTTTTAACATCGGCTTTTCAACTTCCTCATCAGTTATATTTAAACATTAGTAAAATATTAGTATACTATTTTAGTATTATGAATTGTATTACTTATCTATATATTGGTATATGCTCGCATATTTTCGCTGAATTTCAAAACTTTCGTTAAGCTTACTATTACAGAACAAAAAATTTCTAATTTTTACTCTAATTTAACGGAGATAAAAATGAAGGTCGCGATGAGAAATCATACATATGTATATTTTTTCTAGAACGCATGAGATGATAAAATTGTCTGCTTTGAAAACTTACCTCTTTAGCATTTCTGAAATTAGGCTAGTTTTTTAAACTAGACCAATCGTTAATATTTAATTGCGCAATACCTTTGAAAAGTTCTATATTATAACCTGAAACAAAATCCTAGTATAGCATTAGTTTACACATGATATTTCCTTGTCTGTTTGATACTCAGTTGACAGCATAAAATTTCTTTATGCCTTATTAATTTGCATTCAAGTTAAATTTCCGCTATATTATTCTAATTTAATACAGCAGAGAACATCAGACAAGCTACTGCGAACCTCAGCATTGAATTAAATCGTAATTTATACACACGAGATTCATGATAGTACAGTTGACAGACGTGACTATGGCCATTACGTCGAAAGGGTCTGTAGGTGATGTATGTTGGTACATAACCCATATGATCTATAGTAATTATGTAACTAAGTACACGTAGTAGCGTCACAATTCTCGAAACAATTTAGTCAAGACTGTTGTATACCAAAACAGCTAATGATAGAGAGGAAACGAATTCGATATTTAGTCGTTAAAAGAGACATCGTAAAATCACAACAGAATTATAATGAAGAGGGAGGGGGATAGCTTCCATTGCATTCTTTGCATTTTAAAGCTTAATTTGATTCAGTATGTGAAAACTTTATCCTCAGTCTTTGATAACATACATAACAACATTGTACTTCCCTCAGAAAGGGCTTTAAAACTATCGCAAAGCCATTACCATGGGAAAGCGTTGAAGCCCATTAGTCGGAGAAGTATTTTGTTTTAACTGCGGTATGGCTAGAAATTAATGATGTTTGTTTCGATAATGAATACGTTGGAGGACATTATGTCTTCTAAAGACCTCAAAAAGAATTAACATTTAGCGTTGGTGATGATGTTAGCAACCTAACTTCGGTTGTTCTTTCCGCCGGCAAAGTCTTCTTCTTCGGACTCATTAGGCTTAGCTATGAATAACTCTTTTTCAACACTCTGAAAGAAATCTGGAGTTTAAATGGTAAGATGAATAAATACTGTATTCGCTGTAACTCTTAATGTACTTTGAGACAGCTTTTGTGAAGGCTTTTCTTAACGGATCTCTCAGTTGCTCCATCAAAATAGCGAAATGTGTAGCAGACGTAGATGGTTCATTTTCTTCGGGAATGGCTCTCGCATTTTGTAAAACATCAATTCTTCATTGAAGGCCAAGAAAACTAATTTGGAGCAGTGATTTATTTAATGAGATTCAACTACAGCCTCATTAAACGTTACGGATTGAGGGAAAGGACTTTTTTTTCTGATATAATCATTCATGTTTTATTTACTGCCAAAAACAGTAATTTAAATTTTCTTTTTAGTCTGTGAGAATTATGGTTGGATGTCTGATACATGTATTATCAATATTCTTCAAAAACCGTTTGCTGTTAGTAGAAAAAATAACTTTTTTTTCTTTATTATCTATAGCATGTAGTAAGTATAAGAAAATCGAGCATCATGGAAGAAATAATTTCATGCAAGATGTTCCAAAAGGAAATAAAGCTGCTTAGCGTCACAAGCAAACCATATAAATCGAATTTAAAAAAATAACTGTTTGACAAAAAGAAGAGTGAAACGTATTCGATTTGTTGACTGACAGCTTTCCAGTTTTACAGTTATATAAATGAATGTGCAACATAAGAACAAATGACTTCTCCCATAATGTCATTCATCTTATGATAACATGCTTATTAAAGTCCGTTTTGTGACATAAACCTAGGACTGCATAAAGGACTTCTTCAGCCGAATTGCAGAATTGACCTTCTCACCCGTAATCGTTCCACGACACCAATCAGATATTGCGAATTTCAGTAATAATGCTCCATTTAGCTACCAGATGTCGGATTATAAGTTGATGTTTGTCAAATATATGTGATTCTAGGAAATATAATTCACTCTAATAAGTGTAAATCATTCCAATAAACTCATTATTTGTAATACAGAAGAAAGGTACTGCATATATAATGCCTTTCAAATCCTACAGTTTGAGAACGGGAAATACGTCAACTACATGTTACTGCATGTTACCGATTGTTGTCAAAGCCATAAGTAAACATCATTTACGGGTGAACAAGCATCAGTATTAGGCATTACAATATCTGTTGCAATGAGAAAATCTGCAAAAGCAAATCAATAATAATTAGCTTAATGTATAATAGCGTAGTCATAAGGTAAGGTAACGTACCGCTCCAAATATTTTGTAAAGAATCCCGTAGCCAAATTTTCAATGCAAAATTGTTTCCTGTGCTCGTTACGTAACTTATGCGGTTAGGAACATATTATTTTAATTACCATAATGATTCAAAAGTTAATAAAGTTTATCATTTTGACGTATTATAAATAAATGTATTTAACAATAGTTATATTATTAAAGAACAAAATGATTTTTGGTTTCAAGCTGCCATTAAGACATTAAGACGTGCTATTAAGACTATACTATTAAGACGTGAACATTTGTTTGCATTAGCAGTCATCTGTTTTTGAAATGGTTTACAACTAAACGCAAATTGAGCGTGTCAGGGGGAAGGTGAACATTTGTCTGCATTAGCAATCACCTGTTTTTGAAACAATTTAAGGCTGAACGCAAATTGAGCGTGTCAGGGGGAAGGTGAACATTTGTTTGCATTGGCAATCATGTGTTTTACATAAAAACTACGTCTTAACGTAATTTCTTTTAAGAATGCCTCCTAGAAAATACAGCACTGAAGAGGAGAGAAAAGGAGCTAAAGCTGCACAAAAACGGCTTTCTCGACAAAAAGGTACCACTGAGCAAAGAAAGAAATGTACCGCCAGTGGTTTCCTTCATTGCACTCTACTTTAAGCAATTCAGCAAGTAAAAGGGGGAAACTCCGTGGGGCAGTAAGCAAAGGGGCGTCCTCGTCGCCTGCCCTGGGTAATTCAGTTTGAATTAACAGACACCTTTGCACAAATCATTTTAATTACAATTTATAATATCTAGAACAGCGGTCGCTGGGTTTTCTAGTTATAACATATATGTATGAAATAGACGGTCATTTTACATTATTATTATTACTATACAGAGGCAGTGGGAAACCCCGTGGGGCAGTAAGCAAAGGGGCGTCCTCGCCGCCTACCTTGGGTAGTTCAGTTTGAATTAGCAGACACCTTTGCACAAATCATTTTAATTACAATTTATAATATCTAGAACAGCGGTCATTTCGTATGACCGCTGGGTTTTCTAGTTTTACATAAGTGCAGAAAGGTATCGTTCTGAGAATTAACTGAAATTTTAGGAAGACTGCGCGTAAGTCAATTCTAACTATGAACATGCTTTATTACTTTGATATTTCAATTACTATGTTAATTCCAAAACGGCAATTTCAAATTAGCAAATTTTTCTCTTTATATTAACCTATTTATGTAGCGTTTTAAATGGACTTCATGAAGCAGGGAACATGAATTTTTGTCTTCTATACGATACTGAATCATTACCTATTCACTCGATTCCCTCACGTATCATCATAAAAATTTAGTTTCTTATATAAATAAAGATATTTATCCCCTTCAGACTTTAAGTAGGATTATTTTACCCGATGTTAAGAGATTGTAACTGTTAAAATGCAGCAGGTATATTAAGCATTAAATAATTATAAGATTTATGCTGAAGCATTATTAATCAGAAGAAATTTCTCCTGCAAGAAACGCATTACAATTAATTATTTTATTGTAAGCTAAAATACTTATTACCTAACGTATTATTTATAAAAGAAGAGGCAACTAAAATTTTCTACATTACATAAAAATCTGATCTATAATGTTAAAATCTGTACGCATCGGTCTGTTCGTTTGTTTGTGCCATCATCTCCTCCGGAGCGAATAGGGGTTGAGTTTCGAGAGAGGTACCCCTGGATTCCAAAAATTCATGGAAAGCCATTTCTACTATTCTCATCTTTGTACGACTTTAATCAGCTGAGATATTAATTAAAACCTCCAAAAACTCTAATTTTCGCCCTCATTTTTCCGAGTGGCAACCGTCTCACACACTAGAGATAAAAATCTGCTTTATTTCTAAAAGTGTTGCCACTGTTCGTTTTCAAATCTTAGAGTTTGTTATTAAACAGTTTGCAAGTTTTACAAAATATGACATAAAAATAGTATTGCCAAACATTAAATACATTATTATTACATAAGGTCAAGTTCTGACGTTGAAGAAAACACGCGATTTCATGTGACGTCATTGTAGGTCAAAAATATATCGCTAGTGTGAGCATTTTAAATAAATAGCTGCTGTCGGCAACTTTTTTGTTTAAGACAACTGAGACGGTGTGTTATTGCCACGTTAATTCGTTTAATGATTTTGAGAAAAGGTTGTTACACTTCATTAAATTTAAATCATGACGTCATACCTGTACACATTAACCTGAATTGTCCAAAGTTTTGTTTCCTGGTTTGGCAACAAAAAAATTATTTACGAATTGATTGTTGCTTGGAAAGAATGAACTGATTTCATACATGTTAGAAAGTTTTTATACACTTTCTAAGTTTACTTAGAACTCAAAAATTTTGCTTTGGTCGCCGCTAGCAACTTTGTATACAGAACATTAAAATAATAGTTCCTTTTATTTTCAGTTTTTCAGTACATAAAACTTGATATATTATTATCATTTTTATACATGGTCCTAAGCAAAGAATCCTTTTTCGGGATTTATATTGATAGTGATAATGTAATACATATAAAATATAATAAAACTCCAA
This sequence comes from Stegodyphus mimosarum, assembly GCA_000611955.2. NCBI lineage: Eukaryota > Metazoa > Arthropoda > Arachnida > Araneae > Eresidae > Stegodyphus > Stegodyphus mimosarum. The sequence continues at coordinate 65,232 of KK116526.1, read as the reverse complement.
TTATTCGGATAGATATATCCGAGATGCCAATTATCTGGATTATTTATTTTCTGCTAAACCACATAAAACTACTTTCGTAATAAAATTATTTGCATATTCAAATGCTTTCGTGGATTTAAATGATGTACAACAATAAAACAATAATGATATATCACCAGCTTTTAAGAAGCTACTGATTTAATTTAGGTGAACTACTTTTATTATAAACCGTAAATCTTATTTAAAAATAATAATTCAGTATTTTGTACACTTAAGTATATTTTATTATTTTATGTAAATTAAAAAGGGGCTAAGGCAATTACTACCTTAACATGTAACTGCAATCGAATAGAAATAGGTTATGCATTTTGTTCTAAGCAAATAAGAAAATAATTTCTTTTCTTAATATTTTAGTAGAAAATATTTAAACAAGGTTACGTGTTTATGTTAGTGCCTACTTTAGTAAAAATAAATTTCGCTGTTCTGCTTTATTTATGTTCTACTTTATTTAAAATAGAAATAGATTATGTGTTTAAAGTGTAAAAAAAATGCTTTGTTTAACTTTGTTAGAGAAAATGTCTCTTATATCTTTTCCGTAATTAAAAAAAATATTGTTTTTAACTACAGCATTATGGTTAAAGTAAATGGGACAAAATAAAAACATAACTTCTTTCATTATCTTAACAATTAAAAGTTATTTACTTTGAAACAAATCAGATATCCTAATTACTCATACGCTTTGAGTTTCCGAATGGACTGTGGCCCCAGTTACTCCAGATATTTTGAGTTGTACTGTATTTTCTAATCTGTTTTGATACCATGCTTTGGTACTTGACTTTAAGTTTTTGTATTATATTTTAATGTAAAATGTTATCGTTTTTAAAGTAAAAAATATATCTTTGATTTTTATGCATTGCATTTCATTTTTCGTGCATTCGTGCTATTAAGTGTAAATAGAATTAAAGAAGAAATGGGGCAAGATTCTTTAATTTGCTGGTGAAAAGTTTGGAGATGCTTGAAAATTACTCTAAGACAATTAAGTCCTATATCCGCAATAGTCCTCATATAAAACCGTGTGCTCGAAGCCCTTGCGCTTTTTTCGGAACATAGAGATCCTTTTAGACCAATAGTTATAAATAATGTTTGCTATATGTACCCCATTCATTATTGCTAGACAATCATTTCCTCATACTTCCCAAAGCACAAAAACTGCCTATAACTTTATTTAAATTTAGATTTCTTTAATGCAGTTTAAAAATTAAACGGGAAACACTAAATACAATGTTCATAAATATCAAAACTTGAATAAAAGTAATTTTATAGGCATAAAGTGTAACTAAAGGTAAAATTGAAGGATTAGCTACGGGTAATCCTCTCAGTCCTGTGCTTGCTGACATTTATATGCACTATTTTGAGGTAAAATTATTTGATAAACTATCTTTTCGTCTCAGGATTCGTTATGTAGATGACACTTTCGCACTTTTTGATAGTAATAAAGAAGATTTATCCGAGATTTTATCTATTATAAATTCAATTGATCCAGCCATTCAATTCACTCTTGAAATTGAATCCAACAATTCCCTCCCCTTCCTTGATATTCTTATAATCCGCAATGAAATTGATTTTAGCACTACTGTATACCGTAAACCCTTTGCAGTTTATTTACCACCTCATGCTAAGTCATGCCACCCTGTTAAGCAAAACATGGCTTCTTTTTACTATTATGTATTTCGCGCGCTCAAAGTTTGTTCCTCAGAATCTTTGCTTACCAATGAACTTAATTATTTGAGAGCAGTTGCTATTGAGCGAGGAGTTTCTCCCGTGATCATTGATAAAGCCATTAAAAATTTTCAGATACCCATCAAAGAAGACATTCCACTGTCAGAAATAATATTAATGACCTTGTCGTGTTTCCATTTTATCCTTCTTTTAGTTATAAAGTTGCACGGATTCTCCAGAAATTCAATTTTCAAGTCAGTTTCTCCCCTATCAATAAAATTCACGGTTAGACTCTAAAGGACCGCGTTACTGACTTTCATTCTTTCGGAATTTATAGTATTTCGTGTCAGTGTGGCTTGAGATATATTGGCCAAGCAAAAAGAGCGTTAAAATTTCGTATCAAGGAACATGAATCCTATGTCCGAAAGGGCGAAATTAACAAGTCTTCAACAGCGTATCATAGTTCGAAATTTAATCATAATTTTGACTTTGGATCTGCAAAACTTATCCAAAAGCTTCTTCCGTTGATGAATTGGATTTTCTTGAGGCTTTTCATATTCACAAAGATTTAGCATGTTTAATGAATGATTTTAAGTCCAATCCAGTCCTTCCTAACGCTTTTAAAATTCTATTTACATAATTATTGGTTATTATTTTTGCCGATAGGTGGCGTTGCCTCCTTGTGCATGGTACTACCCGAGGGTATAAAAAGCCGTTACTGAGGTTGCTTTCCCCTACTAGAAATTTCGTTCTTCTGATGAGGAGGGACCTGTAGCTGCCTTCGAAATCGATTGATTGTTTTAATAAATGTATGTCAAATACAAGGTTTTTTCAGCGATTTTGATTGTAACTTAATGCTTAAAAGATAAATAAATGGCTGACCACATCCCCCATGCCGAAACTATGAAATCCTCCTCCTGGTTGAAAAACTATATTTTAGATGTAAAAGGTAAATACTATCCTCCTGTTATAAATAAATATAAATCTAATGGAAAGAAAGCAGCTTTGGGGGCATAGTTAATAAACTGCATATGAAATTATATCGGAATTGTTTTCATTCTACCAATGTCACATAGAAATAAATATTCTAAAACACTTTTCGTGCGCAGTTTTGAAATTACACTTTCATTTTAAGAAACTTCGTAATTGCAAATGCATCTTTAGGATCAATATTTGGGGAAATAAAGTTCATACCTATCTGTAAGGAATAGCTTGTATAAATATTATAACATGACATAGATATTACCTTACATAAATAACTGTAATAATATAAATTAAATACATTTTAACCTACTTTATTAAATAAAATTGATTCTAAAAATATGCATTTATGTGAATAAATCCCTAAATAATGCAAACATCCTTTTAGAAAACAGCTTATATGTTATTTATGAAAGCATCCAATTAAACGACTCTTCATAACACAATACTGTTGTCCCAATTAATTATTCAATTAATCTCATTTGCGCACAATTATCGAATGATCTCATTAACTATTAAAAACATAAAGTTACATTTTGATGCGAGAAATATTAACTTTGTGCCAAATGTGTTTACTCGAGGTGAAATATAATTACGCATTGATATATCGAGTCTAGGAAGTGGTACATATATATTTATAAATAAAATTGCCATGAAAAAGAATATTTACAAAAAAAATCTTTCCAGTTCGAGAAGTATTAAGAAGGAAATAATTAATCTCGTACTGATGCCATAACATTTCTAATCTTTTATTGGTAAATATTAACTTTGTGCCAAATGTGTTTACTCGATGTGAAATATAATTACGTATTGATATATCGAGTCTAGGAAGTGGTACATATATATTTATAAATAAAATTGCCATGAAAAAGAATATTTACAAAAAAAATTTTTCCAGTTCGAGAAGTATTAAGAAGGAAATAATTAATCTCGTACTGATGCCATAACATTTCTAATCTTTTATTGGTGTTAAAGAAATATTAGATCATTATAAATAATACTGCAATTCATGCATAAGGGGAAACATAGCTTAAGCTGCAATCAAACGCCTAATTTTGTAGCATGTATAATTAATATATACAACAATTCACTACAAATTTACTTGACTCTTTTCGATATTAAAATAATAACGAATAGTTAAATTTTTAGAAGCAATGGAATATATTTAAATTGAATTCAATTATTCTTGACATTTTTATTTTAATATTTATAATATAGAATATATTTTAAATGTTTTATATCATGTAAATTTGTGCAAAATATACTTTTAAAGCATTTTATAGTGTTTAAATTTGTACAAAAAATATTTAATAAATCTGACATAATTACCAGATGCTTAATAAAGATCAATGGAGATAAGAAAAATGACAAAATATTTTTTTCTTTTTTATTGGTACAGCAGTGGTTGCAAATATTTGTTTATGTTTGATTACGTTTAGGTTTTATGTATCTTTGTAGTGTTATGTTTATTTATTGCATTTTACACAGTCCAGTCACATTAATGTGACTACCACGTACTTTCCATGTCAGAGTTAAATAACCAATCACAGAAGGCAGGTGGCAGCACAGTGCAGTTGAGCGCACATAAAGGGTGTGTGAGGGCTTCGGAAAACATTTCAATCGTTGGCGTAATGCAGAAACGAAGCGATTTATCCGACTTCCAAAAGGGCATGATCATTGGCTTTCGAGCCAAGGGTGGAAGCATTTCCGAAACGGCTGAGTTTGTGAACTGTTCGCGTGCCGCCGTGGTAAAAGTGTACCGTGCATGGCCAAAATGGGACTGTCCAAAATCAGCGACGTGGCAAATGTGGTGCACCACGGGCCATAGATGACAGAGGCGAACGACGGTTGCGGAGATGCGTTCGGGCAGATAGACGGGCTACCGTTGAGCAACTGACCACCAAAATGAACCAAGGGGCTACCAAAAGTGTCTCCCAAAGTACTATTCAGCGAACATTGCTGCGTCTGGGCCTCCGAAGCAGACGCCTGGTTCGTGCACCTATGCTGACTGCTGTTCATCGACGGCGAAGGCTAGAATTTGCACGCCAGTACAGCAGCTGGACGTCCACTGAGTGGCGACAGGTTGCGTTTTCGGATGAATCGCGTTTTATGCTCCATCGGACAGATGGACGTTGGCGTATAAGGCGTGAAACCTCTGAAAGGAACCACCCTGCAACCATTGCCGGAACGGTCCAAGCTGGAGGCGGGAGCATTATGGTCTGGGGAATGTTTTCCTGGCATTCTCTAGGTTCACTGATCATTGTGGAAGGCACAATGGATCAATACAAGTACGCATCTGTCCTTGCGGACCATGTTCACCCCTACATGCGCATTGTTTTTCCTCAGGATGATGGCATCTTCCAGCAGGACAATGCGAGGTGCCATACAGCTGCCAGTGTACGTGCGTGGTTCGAAGAGCACCAGGATGAGTTTACCGTCCTCCCCTGGCCAGCAAACTCACCTGACTTAAACCCAATCGAGCATCTGTGGGACCATCTCGATCGAGTTGTTCGCGCCATGGATCCTCAACCGCGTAATCTAGCGCAGCTGGCCACGGCATTAGAGTCGGCATGGCTCAACATCCCAGAGAACACCTTCAGGGACCTATGTGACTCTCTTCCTGCACGTCTCGCAGCAGTCCGCTCTGCGAAAGGTGGTTATTCTGGCTTTTGACAGATGGTCACATTAATGTGACTGGACTGTGTATTTAAAAAAAGTTCGTGAGTTATTTAAAAAGAAGTCAATTAAGCAAAAAATAATGAGTCTTAGTTTCACTCGTTACTTTTTGCTTAATTCAATTTGTAGCCACGTATAATGTTTATAACGGTTCATTTCATATGTTATGCTGTGTATCTTGTAATTCGATACCAATCGAAGTTTTAATTGTAAAGATAGCTCAGTAGAATCATAGATATGGGCAGAAACATCTGTTTTATGGAATCAAAAATTATCTTCGTCTGTCTGATTTACTTCTTAAATATTTGCTGGTTAAATGTTAGTCGCCTGAATAATATGTGAAAGATCCACCAGGAGGATTACAAGACGTTCTTCGGTTTGACAGAGAAGGAATCAACACAGCAATTGAAATAAAGAAGAGAAGGTAACAAAACATCAAACATAAAATTCTGAATAACGTAGTCCTCCCCTCGAATATGAGCATCTGGAAGCCCAAATTTGAAACTTATTTTATTATCTATTTCACATTTTGTAAGACTTTAACGAATTTTCAATTCACACACTCAATGATTTCAAAGTGGTCCATTAACATTAGTGTTGCGTGCGTACGGGTTCGTAATGGATTGAATGCACAAGTCGATAAAAAGTTAATAAAATTTATTCTTTTCACAAGAAATAAAACAAAAACATCCGTGCAATATCACAACATCTCACAGCAGTTATATTTTGAACTACTGAAACGCTGAATGCAACTTAATTCAAACTACAGAGAAAATTAATTCGATTTTACAGCGAATTCGCTACAATCAATAACAGCACTAAGTAAACAATACAGTTCGGTTAAAACAACAACAACTGAGCTGAGATGTTTTAATCCGGCTTTTATAAGCTTTTTAATCTAGCACGAGAGTATTCTCGTAAAATCTATTTTCTCGATTTTTCTGGACAGCAAAACAGTACAATTACGAGATATCTATTTATTAAATATTAAATGCACGCGCTCTTGTATTTTTACTTTTCATTCTTCTCTTAAATTTTGTAACGCTCGGCATTGTACAGAACAATAAAGCAATTTTAATTACAATTCTATTAAAATAACTAAACAAATACAAAATCCACATCAACACAATACACATCAGCATCGCGTGCATCTTCAAGCACGGATATTTTCTTTTTATGTCTGCGTAACTTTGCAGATCCCGTTTTAAATCCCCCGTGAAAAAAACTCATCTTTGGGTGTAATATAAAATCTGAAAGCTTTCAGATTTTTTTATTCATTTATTTGTTTTGTATTCATTATCTAATAATCTTTAGTGCTCATTATCTTATAATTTTAGTGCCTATTTTCTAATAATCTTATGATATTTTATTCGTTTAATTTAATACAGGGACATTTAATATTTATTCCGTATATTACGTTTTAGCTATAATTCTGAATCAAACAAGGTTTGAATTGCAGTCAGTTTAAAACCAAGAGGCATGACTCACCGAGACTCTTTGAATGAGTTTTCCAGGAAGTTCTAAATGCCATGAGATGATATGTGAGGCACATTTAGCAGTTTTCGGGAATCCAGACAATTCATTTTCGAAGCCTTAAAAATTATTTTTCTTGAAGCTTCTAGAAAGGCCTATTCTTCACCCTTGATCATTCCTGTATACACGATGCTGTGTGACGCAGACAATTCAGTAATTTAGTTCATAGTGCTTCGATGTGTTTTGCCTGCAGCCCATCTCAATTAGTTTATTCCTTTACACTTTGCTCGATGAGCGATTTATATACATTATTCTTCGCAGTTACGAAACATTTTTTGGTTTTTTTTTTATTACTTATAAAAATTTATCTTTCTGAATGAGCTATTGTTGTTTTCAATAAATTTCAAATTTGAAACTTCAAACGAAGTTTGATAATTTTAAATGCATTTCGTCTTTTCATTCTATACATTATATATACTTCTTACTGTATTTTATATATTCTATTCATTGCATACATATGCATGCGTGTAAAGAAATATATACTCCGACACAGATAAAAATTCTGTAATATGAAAACTGTCTAGATTAACAAAGCGCGATACGAATATTGTTGCATGTGTACGGGTTCGTAATAGACTGAATGCCCGTAGGCCCGATGATGCGTTAGTAAAATTTATTTTTATCAAAAGAAAAGCTACCGAGTTCTGAAATTTTCCACAGAAATTCTCGTAAAGGTGTTAACAGTATCACAGAGTACAATCCGTAGTTACACTTCAAATTTCTAAGAATTTTAAACACAACGCATCGCAAAGCGCATCTAAAGAGAAAGCTAATCCAGATATATCTCAGCACTTCGATCTCACCCTGAACTAACACCTCGCAACAGCAACAAAATACCTGACAGAAGATACTCTCTCTCCGGTCTTATACAGTTTTCACCCGCCCGCTGAGATATTTCTAATACATTCTGCTTCTCGAAATTACTCGAAAGCAATATGAGGGTCGAGTTACGGTTACAGCTAATATAGTGATCTAGTATTACATTTATTCAGTTGCAACATTTATTGTGGTGATACTGGGACAGAACCAAAATGTCGCTAAGTTTGGCAATTTTTGGCAATTTCTCGCCGAATTTGGCGACAAAGTAAGTCGCCAAACCCGTTCGCCAAACTACGAGACACTCATTTACTCAGTGTTAAATACGCTTCCAAATGTATTATTACGTTTCCGGCATAGCTTATCTCTACAGAGTTTTCATGTTATATTACGCAGAAAAATACAGAAATTTCACGTATAATTGTACTAAAATCATCTATCTATGTAAACAAAATTCGTAACAATATGTTCATTTATAATAAAATACTGTTTTTAAACTTGCTACAATTTGTGAACTTATTGTAATTTTAAGAAACCGCATAAAAAAAACTAAATTCTGAAGCTGAGATACACAGTATGCCGTGTCGACATGCGACATGCGACGGAGGACGTGGGCACCACCCCTCTACCAATACGGTTAATCGGTATAGCGCCACGTCCACCTATATCTATTGCCTAGATACATGTTACATAAGAACATACGGTGGCTTCAGATAGACTGTGCAGAAGATACATATATATTCAGATGCCTAAATACATTTACGTAGGAACATGGGATGCATGGGGTGACGTACACATACTTATGAACATAGAATACATAGGTGCAAAATAAATTACATGTTACGGGATGTTATGCCGTGTCGAAGGGCCCGGGTTCGAATCCTGGAGAAGGCATTAATGTTTTAAAATGTATAGCACACGTGCGTCATCGAGGCACTCTAAATATGTGGCGAGCTGAAAGTCCTCTCGAGAGGTTGATGGTAGGAGAGGAGGGGTAGGAGACCCTTGGATCCTTCCCCCCTCCAGGGTGCTCTTCACCAAAATTGGGGACCGAACTGAGCTAAATCGCACTGGTACCTGTAAGGTGCTCAAAGGTGTTGCCAACGACAGGCGTAAATTTGTGCTCCTTGCCATGAGGAATTTCGTGGGCTTCGGCGAATAATAGGTGAGACAAGTAACAACAACAAGCATATGTATTATTAAAATATGTTAGCTTCTGAAAGCATCGATACGGTCTTAATAAGAACATATTGTATTTAAGTAGTTTTTCAATTATTAGTAAGCTATGTTGCTGTTAGCATTTGAAAAAATATTGACACGGCTTAAGCTTTTCATAACATTTGTGAAGCTATGTAAACTATTAGTGCAATAAGACGAGTGGATAACGATATAATGTCGTGAAGTACTTTGAAGCAAGAAATGGAAATTTACTACTGCCAATTTTAATATCGATGTCAGTAGAGGAAAAACAGATATTTTTTCTTCGTATTTTCGTAATAAGAACTGAAAATTATTGAATTAAAATAAATTTCCCTTAACTAAGTCCGCAAAATTGTTATTCTCTTCACCTCTGTGAAAAACAAAATTAAATTTCTCTTGCAAGAAACTCTAATAAAAATTTTCATAACAGAGCCACTCATTACAGCCTTTTATGATTTCTGTAAAGAATAAAATTTGTTACGGTTACAAAAGCATGTGTTTGCACTCATTAATAACAACCAGGTCTCTCCTTTTTAAATACTGTGAAATATTATGCCTATTAAAACTCCTTCCCAACGCTCATATATGAGCACGGGAATGTTCTTTCACAATTTCTTTATTTTACACTTTTTTAGACTCCCAAATACTCTGTTTAAAGAATAGCTGCATTGCTCTTTATTTCCAGTCTAATGTATATTTTCCAAGTAAATATTGGATTCTAACGAGCATTTTTTTAAATTCGTTTTAAAAATATTTGTTCATTAAACTTAATTAATGGCCGTGTGTCAGAAATATTAATAAAGTAATTTTATTGTGCCTAAAAGAAAAACTAAATTTAACTCTCATTTCTACTTTTTAAAATTTTCTTTTATGTTTTTAAGAGAGCTGTAAGTAATTTGAGTGAAAGAAAGCAACTCCGAATTCGTTTTTGTTAATGTTTATCTTACCCTAGGGTGTAATCATTGTTTTGAAATTACGACTTACATTGAAATGTGTAGTAATTATTTCACTCATTACTTACGAGCTATATAAATAATGTTATTTGCAAAAGCCATTTAAAAACACAAACACAGTTTTTTAACTATATGAATTTTTTTATGAACCCATTTTTAGTTAACGTTTTTAATGTCAGTTTAGTATATATCCTTGTGTATATACTTTTGTTACATATTACAAAAATAAACTATGGGTTTCTAGGCTTGTTTTGAGTTTTGCATACTGAAAATTCATACCTTATTTCTTTAATTGCACATAGCGAAAAAACAGTGGTTGTCCATCTAAGAAAGTGATGAATTGGCAGAGGATATTCGTATTCATATTATAAACAGGAAAACAACTAAAACACCCTGTAGCCAGGTCATTGGCTGGGAGTCGAACCTAAGGCTATTGGTGTTTATCTCTTCATTCAAGTGGTCTAGTGGGCCGAACACATACTTTGAAAACATTCAATAATGTAACTTAATACAATCAAATTCATGTGACTTCGAAGTGCGTTTTGGAAGGGAATAAAGATAATTATGACAGGACGATGAACAGAATAATCTCCAAGTCACATAGGGCGTGAAAGCTATTTTTCAAGCCTTGTTAAGTATAGAAGATTTATTAATCTTATTACTTTTTACCGCATTTTAAATTAAATTTCGATGTAAAGGTAATATACAAGAATAACATTTTTTTCATCTTTTTTTTCTAACACTATATAGAGCATATTTACAAGACATTTTCAGATTTCTAATAATGTATGACAAAATTTTCGTAAATTTCTTGATTCCCATGTGATCCCATATTAATTTTACTGCTTTTTACGTTTTAAAGGTTGTAGAGACATTAGGTTATTTAGTAGCAAGAGACATGAATAAAACGCAACACCTTCGCCGGGAATCGAACCACGGACCTCTGAAATAGCGGCTCAGTGTGCTGACCACAACACCACGAAGGCACGCTAAGAATGTGGGAGATATACCTTATAAGGTTAAGGTCATAAATACTTTTACATATGTAATCTACATTTGATCTCAACGTTATTTTTTCTATAATGTCTGTAGAAATAATAAAAAAAAGTGAAAGCTTTGAGATTTTATTCACTCACTTCCAGAAGTTAAGCACGAAGATGCAAAAAAATCAACAAATACAGCTTTGGTTGACACAAATTTCGGCAGGAAAGTAGTATGTATATTTACGCATAAAGCAAAATCAATAATTGTATACAGAAATGAAAACAATATTAAATTTTTGTAAGTTATCAGATAATGACATAATGGAGACTTAAACAGAATTATGTATAAAGTGAAAATAAATAGCATAAAATGAAAAAAGGACATTAATAAGGTATGTGATGCCCCCTCATCTGTGTACAACGTTCACAAATTGTGACCATGCTTTCTATTAGGTGTCAACCACCGCAAATTAAGCAATCGCCATTCTTCTTTTAGAGCAGTTTCTAGCTCTATAAGAGTGGCTGAAGGTGGGAAACGTGAAGATACAGCACGGCCGAGAGCATCCCAAAGATTTTCAATGGGATTAACGCCGGGCGAAAATGCCGGCCACGCCATACGCGCAATCCCTTCACTCTCCAGGTAGTCATGTAGTCATCGAGACAATGTCAGCTGTATGGGGACGTGCGTTATCGTCCATTAAAATAAAAATTGGGCCAACTGCTGTAGCGTACAATCTCACAATGGGTTCTAGGAGTTCATCTCGATACCGGACAGCCGTCATAGAACCCCATTTAAAGATATGCAGGTCGGTGCGGTGTCCTAATGAAATCCCTACCCACACCATAACGCTTCCGCCTCGGAATGCGTGATGTTCGGTGATGTTTTGGGATTAATAGCGTGTTCGTTGTTCACGCCATATCCTTATACGCTTGTCATCTGGCTCCAGAGCAAATCTTGACTCATCAGTAAACATGACATTGCCCCAGTCACACACATTCCAATTGACATGTTCCCGGCACCACTGTAATCGTGTCCCTCTTGATTGGACGGATGGAGGAACACAAACTCGAGGTACCCGGGTGTACAGTCCACACATATGTAATCTTCGGCGTACAGTAGCTGCAGATATTGCCTTACCAGTGGATGCTGTAACCATAGATGTCATACGTGTGGAGGTCACTCTGCGGTTCCGCTTGGGTACAATAGCAATATGTCAATCTTCCGCGGGGGTTGTAACCCTTAGCTACCGGCTACAGGCCTTCGGACAACTGTCTGTGTGGTTTGGAATTGTTTCCATAAATGTGAAATTACAGAATGATGAACGCCAAGGAAAAGAGCAACATCTGTGATCGACTATCCTGCTTCAATGCGCCCCACAGCAGCCAGTGCTCAAAATCTTTCATTCGTCTTCTGAAAGCCATAGAAACACGTATGTCTTGAAAACAAATTGTACGAAAGTTTTAACACCTTCTATCAGCAATTACAATGAACTTCTGTAACCCTCCACAAAGCTGGCTTCTTATAAGACTGCCTTTTTTGCATATTTCTTGACATGAAAGCGCGATTGTCTGTTACCTAACATATTTGCATACTTCCATCTACCTCTGCAGCTAATTTCATCATCTTCAATTCTGATTGGCTTCCTGAAATTAGCATTTTGCTCTCCGTGCTTAACGTTTGGAAGTGAGTGTATTACGCTCAAAAGGGAGTTTTTTCAAAGTTATGCTTGTTAACTTTATTTATTAAATGTCGTGTTCTTCGCACTTAAACCACATAAAATTCAATTCAACAGCAATATCACAAAATATTAAAAAGAGCGTATCTTCAAAATTTCCAATACAGAGTCTTGCGCGCTGGAGATATTTTTTTTCGTACAGTGTTGTCATTGCTCGCTTTGAAATCGTTCAGTTTGTTAATCAAAATTCTTTAATGTTTGACAAAATATAAAATAGATAATAAAACAAATCCCGAATGTCAAATTAGGGCTTTCAGATTCCACCTTTCGAGAGAATTTGGGCTAATGTCCCTTTTGGATAAAAATATTTAAAAACAGCATATCTTTAGAATTTCCTATAGACAGTCTCACGCTCTGGAGATAAAAATGTTTCTTTCCGTACAGTTTCGTAACTGTTTGCTTTGCAGATGTTAAGTTTTGTAATCAAAATTTCGTTTTACAAAATATAAAATAGACAATAAGACAAATTCCAAATATAGAGTTCCAGATGCCGATATTCGAGTGGAAGACTACGTTATTCAAAATTTGATGTCTCTAGTTACCGTTGTTTTTTCACAATGCGAAAAAGACATGTATATTCGTGCAGATTCTTCATTATTTAATTTCTTTAAATATAATACAGGGCTGTAATTTTGGGTGGCAACAATTTTAAAAGTGAAACTCGCTTTCATAGTGGACGACGCAAAATTCCAAAACGAAATTAATAGCCCTTCTGGGAACTTTGTCTCTTTGGGCTAAAAACAATCAAAGACATACAACAAGCTTTAAAATAGGTCTTAATCTTTCTGAAATATTAATAAAAATAGCATCAAATGTCGCTATATAACCACTATTTTGAAGCAAGCCATTTTATTATTTCAGAAGAAATTCCTAAACAAAACACAAAAGAAAACAGTATGTTTCGAGTATAAATACACATCATGCTGCTATGAAAACTATCTGAAATGTTCATTTTATATTTTTAAGTTTGACAACATTTTATGTTGTTGTTTTATTTGTTCATTTTATATTCTTAAGTTTTAATTCTTTCTTTATTCTTTGACATGCCTAAAATTCTGAAGACGATTCTAATTTTAGTGACGATTATTGCAGCCCACATAACAACTATTCATCCCTTAATTTACAGAAAATTTTATCCTTATTTAAAACTTTTTCTAGGAAACTAATTTAAAACTATTACAACCACTCGATTGATATGGCAATCACCCGAAGCTGCTTTCGCCTAGGGACTGGAATTTGAATCCTCATTAAACCATGACATTAATGTCTGTGAGGAGTGAAAAGACTTGAAATCAGTTTATAAGAAAGTCCTCTGGAAAGGCTTATGAAAAGGCAAGAGGGGATGTGAGTTTTTATCACAGTGAGTCCAGACTAAGACGGTGTTTGTTAAGCAAGGACATAGTATCACATTTAGCGTCACAGATCTTAGGAGATGTAGAATTCCTTTTCTTCTCTTTCCTCACTATTCACAGACTGTTTATCAAGAAATAAAACCGAGCAACAATAAGGTAGCATTAAAAGGGAACAAATTTATGCGTTTATGTATTTTTTATTGGATATAGATATGATTATTTATTTATTTAGTTAATTAATTTTCCTTCTTACAGACTTCTTACAAGGGGGATTAAAATAGTCATTACTTTCAGTGATAATAAATACGACATACATTTCTGAAAAAACTAAGGCCTGCTATCTTTATGGTTACTGATTTTGTTAAGTAGCTAACTTAGTTGAAAAATTCTGATGTATATACAACATGACTTCCTTGTACGGAATATTAAATTAAACGCATTTCTTGCTGCATTTCGTTAAAACTTTTCTCATTCAATTAATTCAGTTCTCACTTAGGCAAAAATGCATAAAACCTCAAAATATCTTTTTTAAAAATTAAAAAATATAGAACAATATAAAAACAAAAACATTTGAAAGTTTTCAAATTTTATATTACTCCCAAAAAGTTTTTTTTAAGTTTTGTGTGTTACCTTTATTTATTAAATATCACAAAAAATAATATTATATCACACTAAGGAATAAACGTCATTCTCGCAAAGACCATGTTGTCCAAGTTTTTCTTATTTTTAATCACAGCACATCTCATACATAAACGTAATAGAATGAAATTTAGTCCAAGTATAATTAATAATTATAATTAATAATTAGTAATCCGAGAAAGAATAAAGAATAAACTAATTTACTAAGCAAAAACTATCCGATACATTCCGAATTCTAAATATTTGTTTCCATAAACATTTATCGGCATGCCGGGAAAATATATCAGACGATTGCAAACGCACGATCGTGTTATATTAGTGCCTTTGAAGAACACATAATATAAGCTAGAGCTTTTAATGATTAGTATATTAAAATATGCATTGTTATTATTAATGTAAACGCCCAAACAGCCCAATGATAACTGGTGTGTATCATGAATAAGCTTACCAGGTAATAAAATAAAACATTATACTAAATTATTAAGTGAAACAGACTTTTATTTCACTATTAAAATTAATTTAAACTATTGGCATTTAGGTTGAGGCTCCCGGGAGTCGATAAATAAATATCATAAATTTTAGTATAATGATATTAGAATCAGTCAAATGTGATATTACAAAAGAAAATTAATTGATAATTTACTCATTTCACATCTAATCACATAATTTTCTATCTCTCCATATAAGTCAGAATTTACTCGAATATAATTATATATTATATTACTATACATTAGTATGAACTTAAATCTCCCGACTCTTTCAGCAAAAGCAAAATTATTTTTAATTTTAAATTTCAAGAACAGCCAGGAGCTGAATGAATAAACATGAATTTACACATTTTTAACTTGATTTTTAAATGAATTATTTACTTGAATTAAATTTAATGATTCATCAGATTCACTAAGAAGGAATCACTTATCTTAAAACCAAACTGGTGACAGCATCAAATAGAAGCCAAAAAGATCTAATTCTGTCAGCAGAAGGCAGGGGAACTTTTCGGCACGGATAAAAGCTCATGCAAACTGGTCAGCTGGCAGGACGTAGAAATTCACTAAAGATGGCAGATCGTCCCCTCCAGCAACGGACACAGCTCCATGAACATCGGTGCGACAGAAGATGAACCAGGTGACATCCGAATTGAATCCTCGAGGAAACAAATGGCTAGGCGATGGTCTTGAATTAGCAAGATGTTGAGGACCGCAGCCCCAAGACGCAGAGAAACAACACTTCCACGATAAAGAAGCACATTGTTAACTGATGGCAGAGTAATACAATAAAACTTCCTGAGAGAATCTAATAAACTACGTCGATGGGTTTACATCCTCTTCTCGAGGCAACCATTTTTATTCCCCTCACTGCTATTCCGCAGCACATCATTCTCAGGAGGAAAAGAGATCGCAAGAGTATTCAAAGAGTGAACATGAAATTGCCCGCCGTCCTACAAATCTACACCTACGGGGAATCAAGCGAGTTCAAGAGCGTTCAAGAGAGGCCGACAAGAGAGGCGTGCACAGGCTTTTGTTATAAACTTTTACCAACGGCGCCAAAACTCACTCAAAACGGTGAGAAAAACGCTCCGAAGAAAACAGTATAAAAATTCTTTCTTTTCAAATCGTTAATTCAACACCTTTCCTTAACCCATTTTATCCCATTGTCCTATTTAGAGGACAGCTGAAAAATATCACGTGGAAATCACTATTTGTTTGTTGCGAATATTTTGTTAGCTGGAACATGAAGGGGTATGTATTAGCTTCTGCCAGCATGATTTATGGCGCTCGGCTCCTCCTTCTTTCCCTGGGCATTTTGTCTATTCGTCGCATTAATGGGCGTTGTTTGTATCATCTCTTTGCGGTTGCATAATTCTTTTTCAGTTTACTTTGGACATTTCGCTGGGCATTTTTATGTGCTAGTACTCTTTCGTTATCATCCTGGTGGCAAATTAGAGTTATATTATTCTTAGGTAGGTTCTAGCTCATTATTTTTTAACTGTCCTCTAAATAGGACAGTGGGACGATACGCATGCAGTTGACTCATTCTTTCTCCCTTTCTAACTAAGAGTAAAAAAAATAATTTCCCTTCTAGTGTTTTACTCCTGCTGAGGTATGTCAGTACAAAGGTTTCTGAAGTTAGAGGAAGCATTGAATTTATTAAATAGTGTAGATTCAGATGAGAGCGACGTTGAAATTGCTGTGTTACCACCAGATGCTAGTGAAGTAACTGACGAAGATGAAGGGAATGAGAATGACGTGAATGAGAATGGTGATATTATTATAAACGATGTTCCTGGGTCTCTGGAGGTTAGAACTGGAGATACTTTCGAGCCTGAACCATCCACAATCTCTAGTGTTTCGACAACAAGGAGCAAAAAAGAGGCTAAACGACTTCAGTCATCTTAGATAAAGAATACATCAACGCAATACACAAAAAATGGAAAATACAGGCTGAATCAACTACAAGTGACTTTCTCAAGCAGATGGAAACTGCACTGAAAGACAGAACTCCATCAGAGCTTTTTGAACAGTTTTATTTAAGTGAAGTTTACGATCTCATTGTAAAATAAACTGTGCGATATGCAACAGATGTAAAACGTTAACACGATTTCTTTACCACTGCTGATGAAATACGTGTTTTTGTATGAATTTTGCTTTTAACTGGTTATCATTCAAATGCCTGTGAACGTGACTACTGGTCATATGCCGAAGACCTTGGCATTACCCTGGTGAAAAATACAATGTCACGAAACTGCTTTCAAAAATTGAAATCTTATTTACACTTTGTCAACAATAGAACTGTAAGTCAGCATGCCCAGGATCGATCCTTCAAAGTAAAACCTTTGTTTGTCATACTCAATAATATTTTTATGAAATTTGGACACTTCTCTGCAAATCTAAGCATTGATGAAATGATCATCACGTATTACGGTAGGAATAGTCTGAAACAGTTTATCCGAGGTAAGCCAATTCGTTTTGGATATGAAGTTTGGGCTGTCTGTGGAAGCGAGGGATATTGTTACAACTTTTCTCTCTATTGCGGTAAAGAATCTGATGCAAGAAATGATACTCCTCTAGGTACTCGGGTTGTGATGAAACTAACAGAGAATATCGTAAATCCTTCAAGCTACACTTTATATTTAGACAACTTTTTTACCAGCATTGATCTTTTGAAAAGTCTTTGTGAACAGGGTTTTCGAGCTACAGGAACCATACGAGAAAATCAAATAAACCATGAGTGTCCTCTAGAAGAATCTAAATCTATGCGGAAGAAAGAAAGAGGCACGTCTGATTTTGCATTTGACGAGATTTTCCTGGTGCGATGGAATGGCAATAGTACTGTTACTGTTAGTACAAATTTCAGCACTTTAGAACCATTTTTGATGTGAAGAGACGAGTAAGAGGACACAAAGATAAAGTTAACGTGAAGATGCCGAATTTGATAAATTCTTACAACAAACATATGGGCGGTGTGGATCATCACGACTGGTTGGCCTGACTTTATTCCATTAAAATTTGTGGGAAAAAGTGGTACTGGCCACTTTTTATACGTTCATTGGATATGGCTATGATAAACACATGGATAATTCACAATCCAGGTTATAACATGAAAAACACACATATTCCCATTGTCTGCAGCCAAGCGCGTTCCGAAAATGAAAGTAACGAACTTACTATCCAAAATACAAAACTCTAATTAAAGGAAAAAGAAATTAACACAGAAACTAAATAAAATACACATTGTGTAGCATAATTTTGAATATAAATTAATTAATTAGCTTAATTTCGCTACACAACCATCGGCAGAGACCACATGATAATTTTATTTTCAACAGTTTCAAAAGTGAATCGACGCAAAATGCCAAAACGAAATTAATAACCCTTTTGGTCAAATCCCGCTTTGGACTAAATAATAAAATTAGGACAGCCGGCAAGAAGGCAGATTTTTTTCGGTGCACAAAACTAGAAGTTTCCTTTTGATCCCACTCGTGAAAAAGCCACTGAAGAAGGTGCAGAAGGACTTAATTCACTTTTCTGCTAAGCTTCAAATGTTAACAAATATGACTACTAAGGTAAAAAAATAGGCTTAGCAGCGCATAAACAACTTCTAAATTGTTAATAATCCTACAACTACTGTATGCAGATTAACTAAAGGCATAAGAACCTTAACCGGATGATAAAAACAATATAATTCAATCATTTTTAAAGCAAAAAATGCACAATTTACCAACATATAAGAATAAAATAATTGAGCTCACTGAGCGGCGTAAGAAAATAGTATGTATATATATATATTTTTGGTGCAGCCGATTGCAACCAAAAAGGGAGTTGCTCAACTACATGTTATAGCAGACCTATATACGAAAGTTCAACTTTCTGAGGCTACTCGTTTTTGAGTTATGCGACATACATACATACATACTGTTGCGTGTGTACGGGTTCGTACTAGATTGAATGCACAAGTCCGATAAAAGGTTAATAAAATTTATTCTTAGCAAAAGAAATATAACAGAACGCAGGAACTTTTCCTGAGAGATATTCGTAAAAGTACACAGTATCACGCTATATAATCAGTAGTTATTCTCCAAACTACAAAAAACGTTAGAGTACAGCACAATGCAAAGAGAAAGTTAATCCAGTATCCCCGTGAATTTGCTACAATCCATAACAGCTAACTAAACAACTGACCTGAGATGTCTCTTTCTGGCTTTTTAAAGCTTTTTAATCGGTCGCGAGAAATTTCTGGTAAATTCTGTTTTCTCGAGATTTCTGGAAAGCAAAAGATTAGAATTACGATTACAGCTAACATAGTAGTCAATTAAAGTTATTCAAATCCAATGTAAATAAGAGAGATACTCATTTATTAAAAGTTAAGTGCACCTGCTCCTGTATTTTTACTTTTCCGGGGTAGCTTTCTTTTAAAATATGTATCGTGCTGCATTGCACAGAGAAATAAAACAATTTTAATTACAATTCTGCTATAAATAAAAAATAAATACATAATTCGTAACATATGTACGTAGAGATGCTGCAAAAAATTCTCTTATGAACCCATTTTAGATCAGTTTTATAATTCGTTTGGGGGAAAAGAGTCCTTTACTCTGTCGTTACGTACAGGTGTCACGCAAAAGTATCGTTAAATTGTATTCGAGAGCAGTCAAAATGGATATTCTCTTTGAAATATAATACCGAAATTTTCCTTTATTACAATACTTCCTTTACTTCGTACAAGGAAGTAAAAAAGAAAATTCTTTTTTCTCTCAGAACTTTCAACAAATCTTCAACAAAACTGAGTCAGTTGTGAAGCACAAAAAATGTATGATAATATAGGGTAAATAGGTAAGCATTTAGTGAGAGACTTTCACGTCTGGAGCATTTATGTCTTTTGAGCTTTTATTTGGCGCTAATTTTGGTTGCAATAGAAGTAAAAAGTAATAGAGACAGTGCATCCGGAGAATAAATCTGTCATTACTAAGGATAATATAGCCTGACTTATAAAATAACTTTTAGATAGTGCTGATGACGTTTCTTTATATCACAATGTAAATGTAATTCATATACAAAATAATTTCTCAGATACAAACTCTTCAGATAATGAAAGATGATGTTGAATATTACGGATTCTGAATTCAGTCCATCACAGTTTTCTTTTCTTGTACAAATCCAGTAAAATGTTCCCTTTCAAAATGGAGAGACTTAGATTTTTCAGCAGTTTAGTTTGTGTGTCGAATATAAACTAAAACTAAAAACGTTATTTCTTATTAAGATGTACTTCATAATACAGATAAATTGTGGTTTGTCTTTTGAGAACAAAAACATCATCGCGCTTTGTAGGAATTTTTAAATTTATATCCAAGAATACCTTCAAATTTGCTTATGCACATCTTTTACGTTTTCATATTTCACCATGTGATTAAATGAAACCAAGAATAAAGTAAAAAACCTTCCTTGTGCTTAGTTCGAAATTCATTTTATTTCAAAATACATAACAGCTTGGAGTTATTAGCCCAAAGGAGCGTCAGCCCAGAAAAGCTATTAATCTCGGATTTTGCGTTCAGTCACAATAAAAATCCGAATCACTTTTCCGATTGTTGCCACCAAATACTATTGTCCATATTATATTTAAAGAAATGAAATAATGAATGTATGCATGTTTATCTTATTGTGAAAAAAAGACGGCACCTACAGCCATCAAATTTTGAATAACATACTGCTCTACCCAAATGGACACATGGAAGCCTGAATATAGCATTTGTGTATTTTTACTTCCCTGTACAAAGTAAAGGAAAACGTGTAATCACTAAATATTGCGGGTACCATATTTCAACGAAAATAAACATTTCCTCTGCTATCGAATGCAATTTAATGATATTTTTGCCTGACATGTGCACGTAAAGACAGAATAAAAGACTCTTTTTCCCAAATGAAATATAAAACTGATTTAAAATGGTTCCAGAAGACATTTTTTCGTAATGTCTGCACGTGTACATATGTATATCTCTCATAACTCAAAATCGAGTAGTTTTAGAATGTTGAAGTTCTGTATATAGGTCTGCTATAACATGTAGTTGTGCCCCTCCCTCTTTGGTTGCAATCGGCTGCACCAAAAGTATATAAATATATATATATACCCACTCAGTTACTGGACTCAGTTTTTTTTTAATTTTTATATGTTGATAGAGTGTGCATTTTTTTCTTAAAAAATTATTTAATTATGCTATTTTGTCTTCCGGTTAAGGTTTTTATGCCTTTAGTTAATCTGAATGAAATATTTGTAGAATTATCAACAATTTAAAAATTGTTTAAATGCAGCTAAGCCTAACTATTTTTACCGTAGCAGTTACATTTGTTTACATTTGAAAATTAGCAGAATAATGAATTAATTACTTCCACATCCTCAATCTTTTTTTGCAGAGTGGGACCAAAAGGAGACTTTTAGTTTTGTGCACCGTAAAATGTGCCTTCTTGCCTGCTGGCAGAATTGCTTATTTTTGCGTAGAAACTATAATTTTAACTGTAATAATTGTTTTTTAATTGTTTTAACTGTACTTGGTGTGTACTTGGTGTACAAACTGATCTTTCAATTTTAATGAAAATAGTTTGAGATTTTATGTATTTTTCCCCCAAGTGAGAATTGAACTAATTGAATGAGAAACATATCTCTAATAAAATTCGAGGAAATAAGTATGTCTTATTAGCAGCAAATACTGTCACCAATCATTCTCAGACAGAGGAGAACGTTTAGGAGTAGAGCATCGGCATTAGGTAAGCAGCGCTGAATCGCCTGTGGAAAAGTCTCTTTTTTATTTGTTTGATTTCTTTGATACATCATTTTAGATTTATTATAATGTTTGAATAGAACATGTGACAACGATTAGATAATTGTTCAGCTGATATAATTTTTATAAAGTCAATGAGATGTAACGCTGTTAAGTGAAGAACGCCAGAGTTTCGCTGTGGTAAATAAATATAGTGAATTGTAAGAGTGCATTTATTCTACTGTGGTTCATGCGCTATCGGCGAAGTAGATTTAATTCAGTTCAATAAGTTTAAATGAAATGCAGGGGAAAGTGCGTGTTATTTAATATGCCGTACAAGGAAGTCATGTGATGTGCACATCAGCTCTTCTATTTTGTAAAACTTTGACGAATTTTTGATTAACGAACTCAACAATTTTAAGCGAGCAAAGACCACACTGCACGGAAAAGAACATTTTTATCTCCAGCGCGCCTGACTCTATTGGTAATTTTAATTGTTTTTAAATATTTTTAGCCCAATTACTATTGAAAATGTATGTGTATGTAAAAATGAAATGTAATGATATATGTGTGTGTAAAGACGACCCTTTGGGCATAATATAAAATTTGAAAGCTTTCAGATTTTATTTTTTATTTTATTATGTTTTAAATTTTAATTTCAATCAAAGAGCCCAGTAAGCTAAGCTGCCATTGAAGCTACATCCATTTTGTTGGCTCTTCTTAATTCCTTCATATGCTTCCTTTCTTATTGAATAGCTCGGTGACGTTTGTAACGAAAAGCTTATAATTGAATTATTAAGAGTCTTGAACTTGTCTCCTTAATTTTATCCATTGATATTTTTGGCGGGGCTTTGTTACTAATCTTTATGGTATTTTAATTTTTCTGACTATTTATGTGCAGTTCATGTAGATTTATTAAGCCTTATTTTCAGGTACAATATCTAAAATGTTGTCTGAAATAACACCTATTTTCAATTTTTTATTTTTAAATGATAAGGATTAGTATAAGCAGTTATCTTACATTAAAGGACTTCGAATACGGTGTATTTTATAAATCTAATGTCATATAGAGAAAAACTAGAAGTTTTTAAACTAGTTTTACATTCTAAGGTGATTGTTATATGACTGTTTAAGAATAAATTATAAAAGTTAACTTCCGAATGATTCAAATGATTAGATTAAAAATCGTGTCATCAAGATTTATGCTTCGAATTTCCTTCTTAATTAAAAAATATCGGAACTGTCATAATTCTTCAATTAACAGCAACTGAACTGCGCACGAGAAGCAAGGCTCTGCATTCGAAATCTTGCCTATAAATACAATCTCATCTGATTAATGGAAATTCCTTAAAAGTGTAAGAGATTTCTATGTCAAGGAAATTTTTGAATTAGGAAACAAAAATGTTTTCATCGATTTAGACATTGATGACCTAACAACATAGTATTCTTTTCCAACACTTTCTGAACATTTTTGAAAATGGTACTCTTTTCTGAACTTTTTGTAAACGTCATTTCAGTACTTTTCACCCGAATTAAGAGTTTTAAGGTGCTAAATTCTCGAAGTGTTCTTCCGTGTTACATCTTTCTTTTGCAAAAATGACGCAATGACACTAAACGAATTTTTAAAGTATTAAAAACATGAACTATAAGTACGAACTTATCACGGAAGCGAAAAGGCAAAATGCGCTTTATATTCGCAGATTAAATCTTGATATTTCACAGTCAAGAAGTAATTTTGTATTTTATAATAATATGTTAATACTTCTAACAATGCAAACTTACTTAAAATAACATTACAATCTTAACTTAAAGAACATACTACACATAAATAGTCAGAAAAATTAAAATGCTATAAAGATTAGTAACAAACAAACAAAGATTTGAAGTATACATGTACCTAAAAATAAACAATGCTTTTTATCTTCATATGGCTTCATTTTTATTGTCTATTTGATAATTTTTCATTTTTACATATCCTCGTAAAACCTATAGTTTTAAATTATAAGCAAATAACTGTAATATTACCCATGGCACAAAGATTTTATTTCAGTTGCATTGCAATATTTCACGAGCCTTCAACTTCCGAAAAGAAGAAAGAACGTGTCCACGTGCACTCAATTTCATCTGCCTACATCCGAATTCCTTTATCCTTAGCACATTTTAAGATAACATCCTTCTGCATACGTTATTCTTTATCTCCCATTTTACTGGAAGAGTTACCTTCATTTAGCTACAAAGAATTTGCTACAAAATCTAGACGGTGCTGGGCAAATTCATGCTAACACCTGAACGTGCTTGAAGCCTAAACCAACGACAGGTGCAACCTTTACCTCTTGATATCATAAAATTAGCGGACCTGATCTGATCTTACTGTCAGACCAATGAGATAAATCACAATATTATTATTAAGCATTCTTCTTTTATCTTTATTATATGCGGATTAAGCGTCTGTCGCCGATAGTTTATTGGTTGCTTGCGCAACTGTACTAGCCAATGGGGTGAAGTTGCCACGGCATTCAAATAGTAAAATAAATTTTATCACAATAGTTATCATTGTTTTAATTAAATTATCATGGTATTTAAATATTTTTAACTCATACAATTGTTGCTTATTATGCATTTAACTATATTTACTTATGAATTACCTAGAAAATTCCAAACGTTGAGAAATTAAAGGACACGAAACCAACTAACGAGTTGTACGTAGTACATCTCATCAGGTAGTTTTACCCAAACTACTATGCTAAATATCCTTTCGCGTAAAGAGTTTATTTGCCCGATTTTATTCCGACATTGTATTTTAAACTGAATTTTCAGCTGAACGCAAATTGAGCGTGTCAGGAGGGAACGTGAACATTTGTTTGCATTAGCAGTCATCTGTTTTTGAAACAATTTAAGGCTGAACGCAAATTGTGCGTGTCAGGGGGAAGGTGGACATTTGTTTGCATTGGAAATCGTCTGTTTTACATAAAAACTACGTCTTAACGTAATTTCTTTTAAGAATGCTTCCTAGAAAATACAGCACTGAAGAGGAGAGAAAAGGAGCTAAAGCTGCACAAAAACGGCTTTCTTGACAAAAAGAAACCACTGAGCAAAGAAAGAAATGTACCGCCAGTGGTTTCCTTCATTGCACTCTACTTTAAGCAATTAAGCTAGTAGAAGGGGGAAACCTCGTGGGGCAGTAAGCAAAGGGCGTCCTCGGTGCCTGCCCTGGGTAATTCAGTTTGAATTAGCAGACACCTTTGCACAAATCATTTTAATTACAATTTATAATATCTAGAACAGCGTACATTTCTTAAGACCGCCGGGTTTTCTAGTTATAACATATATGTATGAAATAGACGGTCATTTTACATTATTATTATTATACAGAGGCTCTTCGCACACTTCTTATACAATATTCATTGAATTTGTAGAAGTATTTTACCTATAATGTTTTTGTTTTATTTAAATGTTCTGTTTAATAGTGATTCAGACTTTTAACGTTTTCGACGTATAATGCCAAAACGAAATTAATAGCTGTTCTGAGCTTACAGCCTTTGGGATAATTATTCATGAACTAAATGTGATATATGTGATATCTAAAAGAATTTGAGGCTGAAAACGCATTTTATTTTGTTACCTAATCCTATTTTGAATTAGAAAATTTCTGCTACGTATTATCTTCTTACCAATTCTGTTTCGTAGCATATGAACAACGTTATTGACTTCAAAGTATAATTTATCAGAGCTCTGGGCAAGGTGTCTTTGCCAAGTTTCTATCCTAAGTTTAGACTTGCTGAGCAAGAACAAAGAATATATCAGGCGCTTTATTCATATATATTCCTGCCTCACCGTTGACACAAGGGAAGAGCATGGGCGCTGTGTGATATGCATCCAGTGTCCAGCCATCCGGAATACTTGCTACAGTCGGAGGAGCAACGTCCATAGATTAACGATGTTTCCCATTCAAGATGGCTTCTGCGGATTTCGCAGGATCGATTGCTGTCAGTCAGTGTCATCCGAGTCATTCATTCCCTGCTCTGTCATTCGTTCTTTTTTCGTTCTTTGTTCTTCCACTAGACCTGTTTCCATTAGAGATGGCATTTTGCGGTTTGGGCTGGATTTTGATGCTCCTTTTCCCCAACTCCACTTTTTTCTCTTTTCACTGCTGCCTGGTAAAAGACAAAAAACAGAGAAAAATTTAACGTACAGGCTAGCTTAGTACAAGTTTTTGTTCTCCTGGTGTTTTCTTTGTTTATCCTTTGATACACGAAGTAACTTGACATGAAACATATAAAAGAGATTTTCGATTTATCCGGCTATATTTACGGTGATTTCGGCTCAATCCATACGAGTGTTTAAGTTAAAAAATAAGAAAACAAAAGACCCATTGAGAAAATATTTCTATAAATACAGAAATGAGATTTAATGTATTTGGATTGCGATATTTAGCTATTGTCCTTTTGCTACAAGCTTGATCACAAAACAAATCTTCATTCACTCCTTGCATTTCGAATTCTTTATCAGAAGCTACATAATTATTAACTCCATAACAATTTAGTCTCACTGTTTTTAGTCCTAAAGCAAAATATATTCTTCTTGAAATATAACAGTAAAGCTGTCACTGAGTTACTAACTAATTAAACTTTTAGAATGGGTTCAGACCCTGTTTGTATATAACTTGGCTACCTGATGAAAATGGACTATAAATTAATAATAATAATAATAATAATAATAATAATAATAGTAATAATAATGCAAGAACTAACCGAGAAGTTTTTAAACTGTCTGTCTTCTTCTTTTCGAATGGCAGACGTGGCTGTGAAAAGTGTAATTTAATGTAAGTAGAGCAAATTTGAAAAAGAAAGAAATTGTAAACAGAACCTTTGAAACAATCCGACTCTGAATACACGACTTATAAGGTATTTCTGCCGCTTTTTTTGCATGGCTTCGTGGTGTAGTAACGCTCGACGTGTAATCGAGAAGTCCGTGGTTCGATTCCCGGCGAAGGCGCTGCTTATTTTTCCTTCCTTCTGCTTCGAAATAACCTAATGTCTCTACAGACTCACTTAAAACTTGTCAGCAAGCTTATTTAATAATAATAATAATAGTTGAAGTAACAAAAACAATAAAGTAAAAAGAAGAAAGTAATGTGAAAAACGTCTGTAAGTTTTCAGATTTTACATTGCGCCCAAAGGGGCGTTTTTCTAACGTTTTGTGTGTTACCTTTATTTATTAAATATCATGTTCTTTGCAATTAAACCATAAAATTCAGTTCAACACAAATATCGCAAAATAATTTTTAAATGAGCATATCTTTAGAATTTCCGATAAACGGTCTCGCGCACTGGAGATAAAAAAAAACTTTTTTACTACCGTGTTGCCATTCCTCGCTTTGAAATCGTTAGATTTGTTAATAAAAAATGCTTTTATGTCTGGCAAAATATGAAATAGACAATAAAACAAATTCCATATTTCAAATTAGGGCTTTCAGATGCCCATGTTCGGTAGAGGATTAAGTTATTCAAAATCTGATCGCTCTAGCTACCTTTTTTATCACAATGTGGAAAAACATGCATACATTTTCGCAGATTCTTCATTATTTAATGTCTTTAAATGTAATACAAGGCTGTAATATTTAGTAGCAACAGTTTGAAAAGTGAATTAATGCAGAAAGTGAATCAACGCAAAATGCCAAAACGACATTAATAGCCTTCTGGGATAACGCTCTTTGGATTAATAATAATACAAGAGCTAACCAAGAAGTTTTTAAGCTGTCTGTCTTTCTCTTTTCAAATGCTAAACGTGTCTGTGAAAAGTGTAATTCAATGTAAACAGGGCAAATGTGAAAAAGGAAAGAAGAACAAAACCTTTGAAACAATCCGACTCTGACTACACAACTCTCTTAAAACTTGTCAATAAGCTTATTTGATCATAATAATAGTAGTAGCAGAAGAAGTAATAAAAACAATAAAGTAATAAAGTAATACTGAAGCAATAATACTAGTAGGAGCAGTAATAAAACTGATGCGTAATGTCTTAACAAAAATATTATGTAATACTGTATTATTATTATTATTATTATTATTATTATTATTATTATTATGATTATTATTATTGTCATTGTTGTTGTTGCTGCTATAAATGGCTGTTGTTTTATTATTATTTTTGTTGTACAAGAAACCCTGAAACACTTGAAAATACACAAGAAGTGAACACGTACGCTTGAGAATACACAAAAAATACTTGACCATCTATGAACCATAAAAACGCCTAACTCTTTCGCTGGGAATCCAATATTGATCGAATTGTCAGGATTCAACGACCTTAACCGCCCTACCACTGGAGAGTATGAGCATTTTTGATGCAATAAGGTAGATTAATGATCATTCGGAAAATAATGATAGGGATAATTGTAAGAATTGTGAAGTGAGTGCTGAAATATGAGAACTTTAGTCTCATAACAGGCGTGGTTACAAGTCTGTATACTGAAATTGCAGATTCGAAAATAAAGATTAATCTGAAATTAGGCTAATCTTAGCTGAACTTGTTGCACATATAAGAAGCCTACATCGCATGATTTTTTTATTTAAGACAATGGTGGTCAGCACCTCTATCCTCGAGGGTCAATTTAAATTGTACCTGAGGGTCGCAGTCCGCAATGCGCAAGTTCATGTTTGGAATAGTGAACACCTGTTATTGCAAGTTCGTTGTAGTAGTATTTACAAATAATATTTGTACATAATTTTTCAAATGTAAAATCACCGGGACCGAATGTAAATTTAGCAAAGGATTCAAAATATCATTCCTAAATAGGCGTTAATAATAATAATAAATTTTAATTATCCACCACTGACGTCAAAAAAATTCATGGGCACCTGTGAAGATGACCATATGACCTATGAGCCCACGAAGATGAAAATTATTAATACAAGAGAAAGACCCAGTCCTCGGACTATTGACTCATTATTTAATTTTAAATATCCTCATGAAGATCTTAGGTCATTCGTTAGTTACTCATAATCTCCTTGTATGCAAGTCTTTCATAACCCATTGATTTCCAGTCTTTACCATCGGAACTATCCAATGGCTAAAAAGTTTAAACCGCTAAATCCTGTTATTAATTTTCCGGGATTAATTCCGATGTCGGACTGAGCTTGTTTTATAAGTCGTTATAGCAAAATTAATGGATTTATTGTGGACCATAGCTTTACTACACTAAACTAACAAAATGCAAAACGTATCATATTTAAAAACATCAATTATTAACATCAGAAATTTATTGTTCAAAACAAGTTAATAAAGCAATGTAACAATACTGCATTAAATAAAAGAGGTTGTTATGTTAACGTTTTAAAGAGGTTGTTTTCCCGAAATTAATCTATACGCGAATTTAAATCTTACGATAGATGTGTAGAGGCATAAAATTTCTTGTTTCATAACCCGTCTAAATCATGTTTTACACCGCCAACTAAAAACTTGTGGCTTGTTATAATTCATTTTAAATTTTAAAATTGTAAAAATTCATTTATTTCTAAGCAACGGAACAAACTTCTGTTATGCAACTCGATGAATACTAAGGAAGGAATTCGAGCTTTCGATACGTCGTTTATTAACTATACTTACTGTGTAAATGTTTATAAAAAATATCATTAAGATATATTACTTAAAAATAAAGTCAAAATTATTTTCAAGTATTGTAAGTGTATTAATTACGGCATATCATTCCATGTATATGATTGTTTCTACATCCACGTATAAATGTCATATCTCTCAAGTTTGGAAACTTAGTCGAAGCCTATTAGTTCCCTCGAACAACATAAATTAATTTCGTTTTTTTCTTAAACTTACACTTTAAAACTGTGAGCTATGATGTACCACTCTTAAATATGATTTATATACTATTTTAGAGTTACTAGGGGATTTTATTTGTTCATAAGAAACTAGCTCAAAGCTCTCAGCTCTTCTCCGAAGCAATATAAAAAGAGAACACTGCAGTGCGGTGATAATAGTCGAAACTAGGGTTTGTAAAATAGTAAAACTATTTACTGGCAAAATTGTAAAATATAGTCTAAATGTTTTATTAGTTTATAAAGAAACTACATGTCATAATGTCTCTTACACTTTACAGTGATAATACTAGTTAATACACTCTTAGACAAAAAACAACGACGCCCCGAGAAGATATAAAGCAAATTGGACACAAATTGATATGCATACAGGTTTCGACGGAAAATGCAAAATTTTACATTTTGGCTGCCAATGAATGAAGGTGGTCTCTACAGCGCATCTGATCTGCTCAACGGTTGTCGCTACAGCGCATCTGATCTGCTCAACTGGCAGGATATTTAAGAGGAGAAATTACGATACCAGGGCATAAATTCTTCACGAATTTCATTCCGTGTACTCTGGTAGACAGTAAATATGCCTCGCATACAGGTGCGCGAAAGATATGCGCAGATGTCAGAATTTGGGAGAGCTCGTGTAGTTGGGCTCAAAGAAGCCGGTTGGTCTTATCGGCGAATAGCTCGACATTTGAGCAGCAGCGATACCACTATTAGACGATGTAGGAATGGGAGAACCATGGCCGCACACAGCGTCAAGAAGGAAGCGGTTGGTCTAGAGAAATGACAGAACGTGAAGACCGAGCATCGACAGAGAGGCACTCACAGCCTCAGATGCATCATTATCATCGATTGTACCTGCAACTAGTGCTTCAGTGACAGGAAGGACCATTCATAGACGGCTCACAGAAAGGGGGCTGAGGTCATGGCGCCACTTGCGCCGACTACCATTGACCTCTGTACAACGGGAAGCCCATTTGCAGTGTTGTAGGGCTCATTCGCACTGGAATGTCACTGACTGGTGCAAAATAGTCTTCAGTGATGAGAACGGCTTTGAACTGAACCCTGATGACTAGCGAAGGCGAGTCTGGAGACGCCTCGGACAGCGGTGTGATACCAACC
Organism: Stegodyphus mimosarum; assembly: GCA_000611955.2. NCBI lineage: Eukaryota > Metazoa > Arthropoda > Arachnida > Araneae > Eresidae > Stegodyphus > Stegodyphus mimosarum. Next base: position 34,468 of record KK116526.1, on the reverse strand, counting down.
TGACTGTCTTCCGGCAGACAGGCCGACAACCAGACGTGATGGTCGGGGTAGACATTTCATTTCATAGCAGGACCCCTTTCGTTGTCATCCGTAGCAACCTTACAGCACAGCGGTACGTCGACGAAATTCTAAGGCCCGCTGTGTTACCCTTCATATCACGCCACCGTGGACTTACATTTCAGCAAGATAATGCCCGCGCCCACACTGCACATGTTTCTACTGCTTGCTTTAGTGCTTGCCGAACATTACCTTGGCCAGCAAGGTCGCCGGATGTCTCTCCTATTGAGCACGTTTGGAGCATTATGGGCAGGTCCCTCCAACCAACTCGGGATGTTGACCATCTAACGCGCCAGTTGAACAGAATTTGGAACGATATCCCTCAGGAAAACATCCGCAACTTCTATCAATCGATGCCAAGCCGAATAACTGCTTGCATAAGGGCCAGGAGTGGACAAACGCGTTACTGACTTTTTTATTTTGAGAAGCTCTATCACTTCAATAAATCATCCAATTTTCTGAAACTGTAATCATTTGTTTTTCTGTACATGTACATGACTTCTACCGATTTTCGTCCCATTCGGGTAACTCTTTCTTGGTGCGTCGTTTTTTTTCCAAGAGTGTATATCGCCGAGATTACACTGATATTCATAAAACCCTAACACCAACATCCTTAATCTAGGATAAGAAAATATATCTCTCCTACCTGTACTTTAACTCTTTACATTTAAAGGTCAAATCATTGACACGATCATTGCACTTAATGGTTCAGAATTTCTGCGAAGCCTAAAGGTTAACAGCGTAAATACTAAATGGCTGACTTTTGCAACAACACGAAAAACACACTGGAATTCATTTTTGTTGAGTTAACAAATCAAAACATTGTTTCTAGAAATGAACGTACAGTTATTTTTATCTATGGTATAAATGAAGGATGAACTAATTAGTCTATCGCATTTTAATATTTGCTTTTTGACTCTATAACAATTGTTTATTATATCAAGAGATAATAGGAACAAGCCAAAGTAAAACATTTAATTTGAAGTCGAATATTAAAATATCTCGAAACTAACTTCCAAGAATTCCACTTTACCTGAAACTTAAGTGTTAATTTCTGTTACATTACTCTTTCGGTCATACCCACTTTGTTTCCCAAAATAAATATTATCGACAAATTGAAGATTAGCTATGGGTCTACGAAGTCCTCTCTTTGCTGACATTTATCTACTTTTAGATAAAATTATTTGAGAAATTACCTTTTCCTTTCTAGATTCGTTACGTAGACGACCCGATTGTGCTTTTTGATACTATTAAAGATGATTTATCATTAAGTTTGTCTACCATAAAATCGATTAAGGCAACCACCTAGTTCACATTTAAAACTGATTCTGACAATGCCCATCCCTTCCTTATGTTCTTATAATCCGCAACTGATTACTGTAACCCCTTTTCAGTTTGTTTGCTTCCTCTTTCTAAATTATGTCACCTGACTAGAAAAAAGAAATGGCGTTTTTTACTATTATGTATTTTGCACAGTCAAAGCTTGCTCCTCAGAGTCTTTGCTTTTTAACGAAATCAAATATTTAAAATCAGTTACCAGAGATAGAAAATTTTCTCCCATTGTCATTGATAACCTTATAGAAAATTTACATCTTGTCATCAGAGAAAACATTCCTATGTTAAAAATAACATTATTTACATTGTCGATCTTTCATTTCATTCTTCTATCAGTTACAGAATTGCACGGATCCTCCAGAAATTCCATTTTCAAGTCATTTTCTCACTTGTCAATAAAATCTATGGTTTGACTATTAAATATTCTATTTCTGACTTTATTTCTTGCGGAGTACGTAGCATGTCTTGTTAATGCAGTTTGAGATATATCGGCTAAAATAAAAGAGCGCTAAAGTTTCGCATGAAGGAACGCGAACCGTATGTCCAGAAAGAAGAAACAAACGAGTGGATGGAAACAAACAAGTGGAAACAAACAAGTGGAAACAAACGAGTGGAAACAAACAAGATATGGAAAATGTTTTAACAGCGAAGGGCCGATAATTTTTTATCTTTCTCTGGCTAGTTTGCATTGATTTTCATGCCAAGAACATGGAATGGTTGAAAAACAAGGAAAAATGGTGAACTAGACGAAAGTAAACGTAATTGCTTGTTATTAATTGTATTTGTTGTTGTTACATACGTTAATTATCTTTTAATAGAGATTCTATTAACAAATTTGTTTTCAAATTACTCTGATTCCAAACTCGCACTCTTCCTGAAGCAATCCCACCTGAAAATTAATTGCTCCCTGTTCTCATCAACCGATTCTGCGTTAATAAATATATGCTCTTCGTTCTGTGGTCGAGAGATGGTGGAATCTAACATGTGCACAACTCGTCAGATCACCAAAGCGACCAATTTTCCAGATGGGTGCGGGTTGAAAAGACAGAACTCGGAGAGCGCAATTCACTTTAATGAAAGGTTTAAATTTAATTGCGAAGTTATTTGGAAGCACGAGAGCGAGGAATTTATAACTCGCCCGATTACAGTGGCAGTAGGTTTATGAACTGGAAATTGATAAGTGGAAATTTGTGAGGGATATTGGTATGATGGAAGTGGGGATTAGTTTCATTTTGTGAAAAGGTATAAGTTGTCATACGTCAATAAAACTGAATTAGCGAACAAATTTCACTTTCATGCTCTTTTTTGTGAGGAATTTCTGTGCAGTCGAGTTATTGATATTTCTACAAAGACTTGACGAAGCAATAAAGATACTCTATTAAATATACTACTAAATGAAGTGTAATTCCATTTTCAATTTTAATTATTAATAAATTTAATAAACCTAGTGAATCAAGCCAGTTTTAAATTACAAAGAATTCAATACCAGACTGTCATTAATTTTATAGAAAAAGCCGATAATGAATCTGATACAAGTCCCTTTTCTTCAAGCAGCAAATATAGTTTCCGCCATATTGCTTGAACTGTATCGTTCAAAACAGATGAGATTAAAATAAATAAAATAATAACATTTATAGCACTAGTTTATTTTTTAAGTATTTCATTTTGTTTAATGCATAGCGCTGCAATTGCTTTTTTATTACTTTGTCCTTTTTATTTCTTCTACTTGAGTAATCTATCACTGGCAAGAAAACACAGAATACCTTTGTTCCTTGAATAGAATAGTATTATTACTCGGTATCAGATTTTCTTGAAATGCATGAAATGTTTTTGTAAAAACCAGCGTCAATCTTAGGTAGAAATTTGCCTGATTTTAATGTGATAAATTTGTCAAATGAACCAAAGGTATTTACATGTTTCTTCTTCATACACGTTTATCTATATATATAAAGAAGAATGTCATTGGGTTTTTCCCGATTAACTTAGTCACTACTATAGCTATCGTAACCAAACGTTCTACAATTCTTTTCTGGATCCTGGAAAAGGTCGACGTCTAATTTTTTCCAAAACAAACTAGCTAAAATAGGAGATATTAATTAGAAACTCTGCAAACGTTAATTTTTGCCCTCATTTTTCTGAGTGGCAACAGTCTCGCACACTGGAGATAAAAATCTGCTTTAATTTGAGAAGTGTTGCCACTGTTCGCTTTCAAATCATAGAGTTTGTTAATAAAAAATTTCTAAGCTTTACAATGAAATAAAAATAGCATTGCCAAACATTAAATATATTGTTCCCGATTCCAAAAAATTGTGGGAAGCCATTTCAACTTTTTCCATCTTCGTATGACATTAATCAGAGGAAATATTAATTAAAAATTCTGAAAACATTAATTTTCGCACTCATTTTTCAGAGTGACAACAGTCTCGCGCGGCGGAGATAAAAATGCTTTATTTCCAAATGTAAAGCTATATCTCGCTTTCAGATCGTAGAGTTTGTTAATCAAAACTTTGTAAGTTTTGCAAAATCTATATATATAAATAATAATACCTGTTTGTGTGTTTGTTTTTTGCTCGCGTTATTGATTTCTGATCAATTATGATAAATGTTTTGCCCCATTTAACCGACTAAAATTGAATATAGGTTAAATAGCGGATGGAACTTGAGCTTTTACGACCATTTTAATTAGAAAGACGAAAATCGTTAAAAATTCCGTGCCATTGTTAATGATATAATGAGAGAGAATTAGTTTATTTTTCTATCGAAAGTTTTTATATAGATTCTATATCGCATCAAACTGAAAAATATATGACTATGAATCGTATTTTTTTCCTCGTTGTTACAGAAGGATTATGGCGGTATCCTTCTCTCTGTTGTTAGATACGTTACTCTCAATCTATCTTAACGGAAATAATCTTATTTAGATTATAAATAAATTAAACAAGGAAATGAATATGTGTAAAAACGAATAAAAACGAAATGTAAAATAAAAAATCACATTAAATTATCTTTCATGAGAAGCATTCAATAATTTCGCTTTAATATAAAATCCGACTGAAATGTGACCATTTATTTCACATTTTTCTACATTTCAGGCTATTAAAACTTTTCATAAAAATATCTCTAATAATATTTGGAGCGTATTACATTAAGGCACATGAACTGCTCCTTATCACTTAAATAAGTACTTAAAATAATTATTAGAACTACATAATGTAAGGCAGAAAATATGGAATGTAGAAAATTCGTAGACGTAATTAGAAATCAAAAGAATCAAAATATAAATGCAGGAATAACAGCCATAAAATCGTTTAAAGAATTTCAAATGAATTAAAAAAATAAATCTAAAATTAAAAGACATATAATTTCAAGTATTTTAGCATTTATAATTTCCTAAATAGGTATTAATAATGATAAAAATTAATTTTGTAAAATTATATGAGGTTAATAATTTTCATAATTATAGATTTCAAACTTTAAAACTTCGTATTTAAATTGAAGATTATTGCTATTCATCAGAAATTATTTGCTATTCATCAGAAAATTCGAATGAAACAACGATTATATTTTAAATGTACTGAAAAATTTCCTTATATAATATTTTGAATAATATGTACCTAAAATATTTTGCTAAAATATCTCCTTTATATTCAAATAATGTTTAGCTGTGAAAGTATTACATTAATTTATACTGTTTTCAGTTGGTTTTATATTTTACTAAGCATTATAATACTTCTAAGCTGTTTAAGCTTAGTCTTCTTTTTCATGCATCTTTGAGGTATGACTTTTTGTTGATATAATGCATCGCTTAATAATTACAGCTTATGGATTATCACATCAAAATTGAGCACTAGATTGTTTCGTAAGTTATTTTTCTGAAGATAAGCATGCAGAGCCTAAGATAATATATTTAACCTTTTTTAACCAACGGGATACCTGATTTATAGTTCACGAGAGAGTTTGAAATAAAAAGTTCTAACAATAATGATTATGACTATTTGTATTAACTTCAAAGACCTATGTCAGATTTGAGTTGTTTATATTCTATTTGAGAATAAATATTATCTATTCTATGTGGTAAATACGCTCACTTTCAAAAGTTAAGCACGGAGATGTAAAGTGCAAAAAAATTCAACAAATACTGCTTTGATTGACACAAAATTTGGCAGGAAAGTAGCATATATATTTATGCATAAAACAAAATCAATAATTATATACAGAAATGAAAACAATATTAAATTTTTGTAAGTTATCAGATAATGACATACTTGAGACTTAAACAGAATTATGTATAAAGTGAAAATAAACAGCATAAAATGAAAAAAAGGACATTAATAGGGTATGTGATCCCCCCTCATCTGTATAGAAAGTTTACACCGTGTGACCATGCTTTCAATTTGGTGGTCAACCACCGCAGAATTAATTAAGCAATCGCCATTCTTCTTGTAGAGCAGTTTCCAGCTAATACGAGTGGCTGGAGGTGGGAAACGTGAAGATACAGTACGGCCGACAGCATCCCAAAGGTTTTCAATGGGATTAAGGTCGGGAGAATACGCTATACGCGCAATCCCTTCAATCTCCAGGTAGTCATCGATGATGTCAGCTCTATGAGGACTTGCGTTATCGTCCATTTAAACAGAATTAGGGCCAACTGCTGCAGCGCACAATCTCACAATGGGTTCTAGGACTTCATCTCAATACCGGACAGCCGCCAAAGAACTCCGTTTAAAGCTGTGCAGGTCGGCAAGACCTATGTCAGATTTGAGTTGTTTATATTCTGTTTGAGAATGAATATTCTCTATTCTATGTGATGAAATATATTAATTCTTTGTAAATAAGTGAATTCCAGCACTTCTCGAATATATATCGTCATAAATCTATATTTATTTTGGATACTTGCATGCTTTAATATTACACTCGTGTTTGTATATTTCAGGAAATGTGAATGAAATCTTTACACAAGTATTAAAACAAAAACTTATTTACAGGAAATTAAAATACTGAGTTTGTGAGGTTTACCTATTTATTTTTAACTAATAGTTCAATTTAAGTTGAAAAGACTTTGCTATCACGTTCTTTTCTCCCACGCATTTCATGCCAGAATATAAATGAGATAGCAAGAGTTTATTGAGATTGAGATTGTTGTACAATGAAGTGCTATTTAAGCAAGAGTGTCGGAAGTTAGAGTGTGTCTGCCTATTCCAGGCCACGTTGTGCTGGCATTATTAGCAACTTGGGCAGCGGTGTTGATGTGTTCTCGCCTTTAGAATTGTCTCGCCGGCTACTATAGACCAGAGCTCTGCTGCACGTTAAAGCATTCTGTGAGTCGTTAGGCTAACCTACTATACCTTGAACTTATTATTTGTTACGTATTTCTGCTAGGCCAGAAGTGTTGGCTTCCTGTAACCCAAGTTGGGCATTTGTTAATTTTGTGCTTGAATAAAAGGGTCTTATATACGCTTCTTTTGATCTCTGTTTCAGTTTCACAAGGGCTGAAAAATAATTCTTCAAACGTCCTTTTAAAAGTTTATGTTTCCAAAACGCCATAGACTTTACAAGTTTATAAGAAATAACAGAAACTCTCTCGTGAAAGATAAATCAGGCATTCCATTGGTTAAAAAAGTTTAAATATATTATCTTAGGCTCTGCATGTTTATCTTCCAAAAAATAAGTTACGAAACAATCTAGTGCTCAATTTTGATGTGGAAATCCATAAGCTATAATTATACAGAACAAACATTAATGAGCATAGTACAACCGCGATTGTAACACTTTAGTTGAATTCAAAAGTAGCATTAACAAACGCCCAAATGCACATACAAAACCAGACAAACAGGTGGACAGGTGACGGAGGACGAGGACGCCTAATGACTTACCAGAGGTAAGCAGGCATGTGACCAACGCCCTCCACTATCTAGTGGCAGTTTATTCAGATCTCATATTAATGAATGGGTTACCTTGCCATACAAAAGCGTTAGTTGCTTTACAGATAATTGTGGCTTACAGTGGTGGTTGATTGGCTACATTGATACAATATAATACATTAAGTACAAATATGACTCTTAAATGTGACACATACGACATGTACAACGCATAAATAAATATAACACATAGATACAATTAGAGATACAGACACTGATACAACAAAATGCACATGAATGTAACAGTGACACTATAAGATACACATAAATACAAATATGACATGTATAACACATAAATAAGTACAGCACTTGAATAAAACACATTAATTCAATTACAGACATTAGATATAACTTTCCTAAGTTATATAATCACATGAATACAGCACAAGGTACATACTAGAACAGGAATACAAAATGCTAAATACGAAATGCTTAATACTTGTTATATGCTAAGTGCTAAAAAGGTTGTGTTATTTACAGTATGAAACATGATACAACACTGTGCTCTTAGATGCAGACACGGTACTTAAAAATAGTAATGTGCACTTATTGTCATAATTTACACAGAAATGCTCCAATGCATTTAATGGGAAAAAAACATAGATGCAGATACAGCGATAGGGGGGATAGACGCTTGCGAAATGCGGTACGTAATTAGATACCTTGGGTTACATATCATATATTATAACTTTCGATATTTCCTATTACACTAAATACATATTATATGCATTTTATAAGTGGATACCTTGCGATGCACATTGAGATTGCTTCGATATATAATTAAACACAAAATATATGGGAAACACATTATGGAATACATGGAACATTAAATACACTACATACAGTGTACATAAGTAATACTATTGTATTACAGTGATTATCGACTAAATCTTCACCGTTATTGGGGCTGGCAGATGAAACCACACAAACAAAAGAACAAACATTTTCATACAAAAGAAACACATATATAAAAAAAAAACTTGCACATACAAAACAGCCCTACTTAGAGACGGCCAGGGAAAAAAAGAGAATAAAAATAACTCTCATTTTAATCTCAGAAAATGAGGGGTTAAAATATAAAAATTACAAAATTTATTTTAGACTCCTACGAAAATTTATTTTTAAGTAATAATTTTGGATCTGCATATAACAAAAAGTTCATAGTGAAACAGAAGTTAGCGTGATCTTCATATAAACACTTTTCTTCTGACGTTTTAATGCGTAACTTCTGGTAGCTTTCATTTCCAATGCAACTGTATAATCTTTCTTAATGCGTTTCGAATTCTTTCATTTGAAAAACCTTTACATTCAAAAAGTCCTCATTTGGAGCTTCTTTATGATTTCATGGATAATTTCCTAGATTTTCAACACAAAGCAAATTTAAAGAATGTAGTTTTGCCCAGCAGACATCTGTTATGATTTCATCTATTGGCTATAGTGCACTGAAGTTTAGTCAGGCAAACAGAAAGACATTTTTTCCAATTTTACGGATTCTTTTATGGAAAAGATGTCATTCAAAAATAATGCACAACGGAATATCATTGCATGTTAACTTCACAAAAAAAGTACAATAAAGATTTAGTATCAACTTTACAGTGAATTTTTATCACGTATCCAGTTTATAAACGTTTTGCATAATAATGTAGTTTCGATACATACAGTTAGAATCCAAGAAACACACAAACAGACAAAGCCCACTCATAAAAAACTTAATAAACAACATTAGTAACATTAAAATTATAATAGACATTGCAAGAACAAAGCACTCCTCTGTGTGAAGCTTTCATTTAGGTTCCTGTTGGCAAAAGATAAGTATTGAACATCAAGCCCAACTCATGCTCAAGACGAGAAAAAAGACAACGAAAAAAGTCTAATTTGCAATTTCATTTACTAGATAACACAGAAAATATGATATTAAGAAAAAACATAAAACCCGAAAGGATAATTGGAGGTAAGGAAAGTGATTGACGGCAAATCCAGTGACATCCACAACCAGTACGAAACTTGCTAATTTGACGCACCAAATGTAAAATGCATGGAACTCCATCCCACAAAATGACATACGGCACCTATACGATGACAACAGGCACCTATACGATGACGATGATAGAAGGTATTTCTCCGCAACATCTGTACGATGTTGCGGAGACTTTTAACTTGAAACATAATAAAATAGGTATGTTACCTGCAAAAATGTTTTGCTCACCTTTATTTCCTATAAACGTATTTATTCTTAGTACTGCAGTTTCATTTTTCACCTGCGTAAATTTTGATACCGATTGGATTTCATTCGTAATATGTAGCTGTTTCATCACCGTCCGATAGACTAAAACCACTGAGCATTAGTATTTCATTCCGAATTCGAATTCCAATGAGAGAGCTCCTACATTGGGGTTTTCGGGGTTTTCGCTATGTGTAACGTGAATATAAGGCAGTTTGCCTTAGAAAGTCCTCTGCGAAGGCATCCATCACTTAAAGTTCATAGCCCTCATGTTTCTGCCGTATTAAAAACAAACCAAGTAAAACCTTAACATGTACACCTGTAACACAAATTATTAATTATTAAATTATTAAAGTGTACAAAAGTATTAAAAATGGTACTAAAACAACAGAATATTCACTTTCGACTATGCAATTGTACCAAAACACCATCGTGCGCTCTTTCGAACAAACTACATGAAAGATCTTGATTCTTAAGTTCCAGAATATCAAACGATTAAGCTGTTTAGCGACCAGAGCATAATTTATTTATTCTCTTCCTGAATACCTTTCGTTTTTGGAAGCACATTATAAAAAGAAATTATTTATGCCTTGAATATGGTAATTTCAAAGGTAATCAATATTGCTATGTCATGCTGTATCTCAACCAAAAAGAAAATAATTGTTATTTGAAGAGACTCAAAAACGTAATATTTTTCTCATTTATCTTCATATTAATGTCGTTAGTAAAGTGAGACCTTCAAATTTACCATATGGATTATCTGCAATAAAAATATTAGAACTTGAATAATTAACATTATCTAGTGTTCAAATTAATTCAATGCTTTGATGTGAAGAATTTTATAGGCAGATATTACGTTAATTAATTCTCGATGTAATTTTAATAACGACCAATTTGTATAATTTTTACCAGAAACCATTTTAATCAAGACCGCTTATATTAAAAATGTGATAATATCAAACTTCTTGAAATACATAAATTGTTTTGAAACATAACAGAAACATATAAATTAAACATGAGCATATAAAAATAACGGATATTGTATGCAGTTAAAGGTTTCCAGCATTGCTATGGCACACATAAAACGCTACATAGACTATTCAAAAAACAATAAAAATGGTATCACACTAGTCATATTAGCTGTAAATATGGCTTACAGTGTGCATCTGCCTACAAAGCAAAGTACACTCACTTCCAAAAGCTAAGCATGGAGAGCAAAATGCTAATTTCCGGAAGCCAATCAGAATTGAAGAGGATGCAATTCGCTGCAGAGGTAGATGGAAGTATGCAAATATGTTAGGTAATAGCCAATCGCGCTTTCATGTCAAGAAATATGTAAAAAAGGCAGTCTAATAAGAAGTGAGCTTTATGAAGGGTTACAGAAGTTGATTGTAAGTGCTGATAGACGGTGGTTAAAACTTTTAACTTGTTAAAACCTTTCGTACAATTTGTTTTCAAGACATACGTGACTTCCAGAAGACTAATGGAAGATTCTGAGCTCTGGCGTGCTGTGGGCGCATTGAAGCAGACAGGCGATCACAGATGTTGCTGTTTTCTTCGGCGTTCATCATTCTGTAATTTCACGTTTATGTAAACAATTCCAAACCACACAGACAGTTGTCCGAAGGTCCGAAGCCGGTCGCCCAAGCGTTACAGCCCCCACGGAAGATCGATATATTGCTACTGTAGCCAAGCGGAATCGCAGAGTGACCTCCACATGTGTGACATCTATGGTTACAGCGTCCATTGGTAAAGCGATATCTTCAGCTACTGTACGCCGAAGATTACATATGAGTGGACTATACGCCCGGGTACCTCGAATTTGTGTTCCTCTATCCATCCAATCAAGAGGGGCACGATTACAGTGGTGCCGGGCACATGTCAATTGGAATGTGTCTGACTGGGGCAATTTCATGTTTACTGATGAGTCAAGATTTGCTCTGGAGCCAGATGACAAGTGTATAAGAATATGGCGTGAACAACGAACACGCAATCAGTTCCAAAACATGACCGAACATCACGCATTCTGAGGCGGAAGCATTATGGTATGTGCAGGGATTTCATTAGGATATCGCACCGACCTGCACATCTTTAAACGGGGTTCTTTGACGACTGTCCGGTATCGAGATGAAGTCCTAGAACCCATTGCGAAATTGTACGCTGCAGCAGTTGCCCCTCCTTTTGTTTTAATGGACGATAACGCAAGTTCCCTTAGAACTGACATCGTCAATGACTACCTGGAGAGTGAAGGGATTGCGCGTATGGCGTGGCCAGCATATTCGGCCGATCTTAATTCCATTCAAACTCTTTGGGATGCTCTTGGCCGTGCTGTATCTTGATGTTTCCCACCTCCAGCCACTTTTATTGAGCTGGAAACTGCTCTACAAGAAGAATGTCGATTGCTTAATTCTGCGGTGATTGACCACCTAATTGAAAGCATGGTCACAAGGTGTAAACTTTTTATACAGATTAGGGGGATCACATACCCTATCAATGTCCTTCTTTTCATTTTATGCTGTTTATTTTCACTTTATACATAATTCTGTTTAAGTCCCCAGTATCTCATTATATGATAACGTACAAAAATTTAATATTGTTTTCATTTCTGTATATAAGTATTGATTTTGTTTTTTGCATAAATATATATGCTACGTTCCTGCGGAAGTTTGAAACAATCAAAGCAGTATTTGTTGTCGCTTTGCATTTTACGTCTTCGTGCATAACGTTTAGAAGTGAGTGTACTTAGTAAAGGGTTTTCTTTTCCTCTAAAATATTAATTGCAGTTTGTAGCTTAAATATTTTCAGTTTTTGGACCAGCTTAAACGTTTTCGTTGAGACGTTAGACCTGTTTTGTCTGGCTTGGTTAATAATACGCCCACCTCTATGAGGAAAAAGATTGCTTTATTTTGCCCAGTTCATTTAAAAACTACAACAATTAGAGACTGTATGAAAGATTTTAGCCGTTTTCTCCAAATTGCTAGGCGTACAAGTATGAAATGCTGATTTTTTTCGGAATAAAACATATTAAATTCAGAGGAATGATAAAAAGTGCTTATACTCTATCGCTTGTTATACATGTTTTCCATCTTTCGGGCAATTTATGAATACCACGTCAATAAATATCTTACCCTTTTGCTGCGAACTGTTCATGGAGCCATTTTTTCACATCTTCTTACGAATTAAAGCGCTACTCAGCAAATGCATGACCCATGGATACAAGCAAGTGATAATCAGAAAAAGCCAAGTCTGGTGGATAAGCCACAATAAGAACCTCATAGCTGAGTGCTACCAACGCGTCGCGAATCAATTTTGCCGTATGTGATGGAGTATTGTCGTGAAGAAAAATGAATGTGTGTTGCCTCTTTCGGTATTCTAGCCTTTTTTCAAGCAGCGAACAGTTCAAATTAGTCAACTGTTGTTGCTGACGTTCAGTATTAATCGTTTCCCCAGCTTTCAACGCCTCAAAGTAGACCAAGCCCTCTGGTCTCTCCAGATACAGAGCATTGTCTTTTTGCCAAAGCGATTCGGTCTTGCGATCGATGTGGATGGTGCGCCTGCATCAACCTATGGTATTTCGTGCTTGGGATTCTCAAAATTAATGCACTTTTTATCCCTGTAGCTATACTCGTACTATGTAAAATCGACTTCCTAATCTACCGGTTTCCTGAATCTTTCCCATCTCTCGTAGGTGACTGGAAACAGTTTATTGACTAACGCCCGATTGCTCGGCAAGCTGCTTTTTTGTTTGCGAATCAATTCTTCGTTCAATAATACTTGCAATTCCACATCTTCGTTTTTTTTTGGAGGTTTTCCACATTCCTTGTCTGCAATATCGAAGTCACCACTTTTGAAACTCTGAAACTGTCGTTCACACGTGTCTTGCGATGGTGCATGTTCACCATAAGCCTCTGGAAGTAATCGGTATGTTCCAGCAGTAGTTTTCTTCAAATGAAAACCAAAAAATAATGGCACTTCAGTGCAAGAGTTTACTGCATTGAAGACAAATACTGTACTGAAGTTTCAAAAAATATTTAATATTACAGCCACTTCTGATGCACTTTAATGTAAAGACATATTACCAATTTTTTTGAAAGGGTGCATTTACCAATTTTAGTGTGCCATCATTAGCGGAATGACAAATATCCAAAAGAGCGTTTAATGTTCCTTGAAATATATGCCATAATATAATGGTACGTGCTTCAAACAATGCTAAATAAGCGTCAGTAAATGTTAAATGGTTTATTTGATTTCATTCTTCCCTACATTCATACAGATTTAACTGTCATAGCTATACGATATTTTTATGTAAGCCTTCCAGAGAAAGCTAAGTTGAATTAAATCTGGAACAGAGAGGGCTACATAAAATTTCCTAGACTTCTGTGACTATTATATTTCTTATAGGATTTCGACTTATTTTCCAATATTTAATTGCTTGTCCTACAAATTTCTTTCCATGTTGCATTTTTAACTAGAAAGCCAGTGCACGCATACAATTTTATTAAAACTATTTCTGAATTTTAGTACTGAAATCATTTCTGAACTCTCTAGTTAACGCATACGCTTTATCTAATTCCAGAATGGAACACGAATATAAGAACGCTTAAAAGCAGTTTTTGAAGGATTCTCTATACCATGAAGCAAATTAACACTGGGTAAAATAAATACGTTTCCGTATATTTTCTCTTCTGTGACGCTTTTAAGCAGGAGAACTTGTATAATATACATACATAAACATAAACTAAAAATTAAAAGAGCTACGCAAATATTTTGTATTTACATTACCTATAAAATTAGGTAGGTAAACATGAATTTGGAATAATAATAAAGAGTTATACCCTTCTCGAACTGAAAATCGATTCCTTCCGGTGTTAACGAAATTCCTCTTTCACTGAAATTTCAATCCACCCGAATGCGGGCACTAATGAAACTTGACCTACCATGAAGTCAAAATTCAATAACTTCCTAAATATCCCTTTCGGGTTGATTAGCAAGAACATCTGTGCATCCAAAAAGTAGTAACTGCCTTATATATTTATGATCCGCCTGCCCATTTCCGCTCTGCTGCAACCAATATAATAAAGGACTTCAGTTTAACGAATTGGTAGGCTTCATCCAGATTTTCTCATGGTATTGTGTTTCCGTTGTTCGTAACTATAACCGTAGTAATCCAGTATCGTAGATAGATGATTGCAGAGCGCGCGGGAATTAATTGCAGGCTTTCTGAAAGGTTCCCAATAGGTATGATCGTTAATCTATCGAAAGCGTCTGCGTCAGCCGTAATGTTATTTCGTTTCAGCGTTCAGAGGTAGTCAGTACTTTCATTATGCTTTAGGGCTAGTTGTAAACACTGTTTTCCTCTTATATCTGTTTTACGGATATTGCATTGAAGACAAGAGAATGTCAGCTATATTTATTTAGGTGAAATGGAAGAATGAATACGGAAAACAGTATCGTTAAGACTATTTGCCTTTTGGCTAACACTCAGTATTTGCGTAGCTGTTAAAATAAGAGCAGTAGCACGTTAAGTCTTACAATTTTGAGTTTACCAACAACATCAAAGTTTATTGTATCTAGTAATTACTTGACTTAAATAAACAATTTTTACGGATCTGTATGTAAGGAGATGCATTACTGTTTCACTTGGTACGTTTATTTTACACTGATGTAAATTCAATAAGATTATCTAAATTTGTAGACGTGTGTGCGTGTGTGTGTGTTCACTATGTTTAGGTTTTAATACATTTATGTTTAGACTTCATACAGATTTTTATTCTTCTTAAATTATTGCGAGGTTCAACTCTTTAAATCTAAACTTCTAGCTTCGAACCCCAGGAACACTTTACAAGCGAATAATCGCTAAAGTGTGTGAACAGAATACGTGAGACTTAAGGAGGGTTTAAAACCCTTTATTACTCAGTATATTTACAATCAGTTCCGACTTGGAACTTTACATAAAGCCGCCACTCAGGCTTGAACTTAAATACTAATAATTTGAACTAAAACTAGCTTAATTAAAGCTCTTAAAAAATATAGCCTAAGCTATCAGAATCTAACTAGTTGGCCCCTAAGTATAAATTCAATCGGCGAAGCCTAGCAAGGGCCTAAGATATGGCCGAGCGTAATAACAGCTAAGAGAGATGTAGCTAGAAGGCAAACGCGCGCTAGACAGGAAATCAGACTCTCTCTCTTGAAGTCGGTTAAGTCACGACTTAAATAGTACTCATTCTCATTTGCATTATCTGCGTTTCTGAAATTACACTCTAGCAGGAAATTGTAAGCTGAAATTAGAGTAAGACAGGAAAGATACAAAACTTAAAATAACTGTTAATTAACATAAGGGAAACCTTACATTATTATTAATAATCTATAATAAACGTCATTAATTCTTTAACGTATTCGATTTAAGTTATCATTCGGATGTTACACAATATATGAAATTCTGCAAATAACACAGCGAAATATTTTGAATTAAAATTTCATTGGTTTTGACATTTTCTGTTTTTCCAGATAATTTTTTCATCTTTTCCATTTTAACTAATTATGAAAACTTGTTTAATTTTGCCAAAGGTATAAAGGCAATAAATCTTTTCACCAAAATTTAGAAACTACCTCCCTAAAGTACTAAAAAAATGCTAAACGTCAAAATAGTTTACAGGAAGACTAAAATCTCTCTTAAAAATGTGTAAATGATACTCATTGCTAGAAACATTGAAAATAATATGTTAAAAAGAACTTCATAATTTAAACTATCAAAACTATTCAATTTTCTGACATTTAGAGATGTTTCAAATACATCTTCTTAATATCCGTGAATACATCCTACACGAACTGTTTTTTCCTATTCTAAGAATTGATTTTGTTTAGCTCTTACAATTTTTTTTTATTATTCTGATATATAAATATATATATATATATATATATGTGGGGGGGGCGTAAAATATAACAAATATATCTTTCAAATAATAAATTAATAATAACCTTTCATTCTAAGAATAATAAAGCAATAATTTTTCTAAACAAACGCCCAGCAATTCTGAATAAGTTCCGTCCTCTGATCTCTATTGCGCACTTATGAAATTTGAACCCAACATCTGGATATTAATCTGTCATCTGATCTGAAATGTAATTCGGTATAAAAGGTAATTGCGCTCAACTCTCCCTCTTCTTGCAAGACCAGCTGGAAAAAATTACAGACAACTCTAAACTTTATTCTACGACAGATCACAAATGCCCACTGCTGTGTTAGAAATAGCAAGATTCATGACGAACTTAAAATTATTCAAATCGGAACCTATTTTTATCATCTAGCAAACAACTTTCATACCAGGCAGCGCAATTTATTTAATCCTGTAATACAAATTTATAATTAGTCGAAAGGGGCTTTGTTCCTGAAGGACTATTGTTTTCGTTTTGTCATTTTCCGTTGAATCGCTATAAACGGCTGTATCACGTTGTAAATTGTTGCCAACAAAAGTTATCGCCTTGTATTAAAGAAATTAAATAATGCAGAATCTGCATAAATGTATGTATATTTCTCCAAATGTGATAAAACAACGGTACCTAGAGCCATCCTACACAGTCCAGTCACATTAATGTGACCATCTGTCAAAAGCCAGAATAACCACCTTTCGCAGAGCGGACTGCTGCGAGACGTGCAGGAAGAGAGTCACATAGGTCCCTGAAGGTGTTCTCTGGGATGTTGAGCCATGCCGACTCTAATGCCGTGGCCAGCTGCGCTAGATTACGCGGTTGAGGATCCGTGGCACGAACAACTCGATCGAGATGGTCCCACAGATGCTCGATTGGGTTTAAGTCAGGTGAGTTTGCTGGCCAGGGGAGGACGGTAAACTCATCCTGGTGCTCTTCGAACCACGCACGTACACTGGCAGCTGTATGGCACCTCGCATTGTCCTGCTGGAAGATGCCATCATCCTGAGGAAAAACAATGCGCATGTAGGGGTGAACATGGTCCGCAAGGACAGATGCGTACTTGTATTGATCCATTGTGCCTTCCACAATGATCAGTGAACCTAGAGAATGCCAGGAAAACATTCCCCAGACCATAATGCTCCCGCCTCCAGCTTGGACCGTTCCGGCAATGGTTGCAGGGTGGTTCCTTTCAGAGGTTTCACGCCTTATACGCCAACGTCCATCTGTCCGATGGAGCATAAAACGCGATTCATCCGAAAACGCAACCTGTCGCCACTCAGTGGACGTCCAGCTGCTGTACTGGCGTGCAAATTCTAGCCTTCGCCGTCGATGAACAGCAGTCAGCATAGGTGCACGAACCAGGCGTCTGCTTCGGAGGCCCAGACGCAGCAATGTTCGCTGAATAGTACTTTGGGAGACACTTTTGGTAGCCCCTTGGTTCATTTTGGTGGTCAGTTGCTCAACGGTAGCCCGTCTATCTGCCCGAACGCATCTCCGCAACCGTCGTTCGCCTCTGTCATCTATGGCCCGTGGTGCACCACATTTGCCACGCCGCTGATTTTGGACAGTCCCATTTTGCCATGCACGGTACACTTTTACCACGGCGGCACGCGAACAGTTCACAAACTCAGCCGTTTCGGAAATGCTTCCACCCTTGGCCCGAAAGCCAATGATCATGCCCTTTTGGAAGTCGGATAAATCGCTTCGTTTCTGCATTACGCCAACGATTGAAATGTTTTCCGAAGCCTTCACACACCCTTTATATACGCTCAACTGCACTGTGCTGCCACCTGCCTTCTGTGATTGGTTATTTAACTCTGACATGGAAAGTACGTGGTGGTCACATTAATGTGACTGGACTGTGTATTTTGAGTAGCGTACGTTTCCACCCGAATATGCGCATCTGGAAGCCCAAATTTGGAATTCCTTTTATTATCTATTTCATATTTTATAAAACTTAAATGAATTTTTGATGAACAAACTCAATGATTTAAAAGCGAGCAATGGCAACACTTTACGGAGGTAAAAACCTTTTTATCTCCGGCGCGCGGAACTGTGTATCGGAAATTCTAAAGATATCTTCATTTTAAAATTATTTTGCGATATTGCTGTTGAATTGAATTTTATGGTTTAAGTGCGAAGAACATGATATTTAATAAATAAAGATAACACACAAAACATTAAAAAAAACGCCCCTTTGGACGTAATTTAAATCTGAAGGCCTTTCACTTTTTTTTCTTTTTTTTACGACTATAATGATCCACGCAATAGCAAAAGACCCATGCCAGTTCTGAGTAAGCACTTTATATGTGAATAAATTGTTTTCGCACATTGTGTTACATTTTGCATCTTATTAAACCTGCATGTAGTTATTTCACATCACTACTAGCTCAGAGTATTCACACTTGTCATCACCGGTTCTACTGCTTTCTAGCTTGCACTGTCCTAAATCCTTCTAATATTTTAGGGGGAAAAGAAAGTAAGAAACTTAGATAGATTAAGGCCATAACTTAAAGAAAGTAAGAAACTTAGGTAGATTTAGGCCATAAGAATTCGATTTCTTACTTTCTTTACGTTATGGCCTTAATCTATTTCGAAATTTTTAACTCAGTTACAGAAGGTATAGTGAACTGTGCGCAGGCACCATGGTGTCTAATAACGTTACTACCAAGCACTGCCAAGCAACACCCCTCTCTTCTGCTTCTTTTCGCTGCTTTACCTTGCCCTTGCCACACAGAGTTCACTTTTCCAATTCATTCACTTTTTAAGAAGATATAAGCTGTATAAAATTACGGGGTGCATAGCGTACCCATAGTGATTGTTTGCTTTATCAAAGAATAAAATTATGTGTAGAGTTTACCGCTATCTTCCAGTGTCATCTTTTTAATTACGCAGTGAAGTATCTTTAAATTATAATACAGACAACCACCGCCAATCCGCTGCAACTTTCTTTCTCCCAAGTCGTTTTATTATATATACATACACTCTAAAACAAAAGACAACGCACCACGACGCACTGAGAAGATGTCATAAATTCTTCACGAATTTCATTCCGTATGCTCTGGTAGACAGTAACTATGCCTCGCATACAGGTGCGCGAATGATATGCGCAGATGTGTAGAATTTGGGAGAGGTCGTGTAGTTGGGCTCAGAGAAGCCGGTTGGTCTTATCGGCGAATAGCTCGACATTTGAGCAAGAGCGATGCCACTATTAGACGATGTTGGCAGGAATGGGAGAACCATGGCCGCACACAGCTTCAAGAAGGAAGTGTTAGGCCTAGAGAAACGACAG
This sequence comes from Stegodyphus mimosarum, assembly GCA_000611955.2. Taxonomy (NCBI): domain Eukaryota; kingdom Metazoa; phylum Arthropoda; class Arachnida; order Araneae; family Eresidae; genus Stegodyphus; species Stegodyphus mimosarum. The sequence goes on along the minus strand of KK116526.1, from coordinate 14,715 downwards.
AATGTGAAGACCGAGCAATCGTCAGAGCGGCACTCGCAGCCCCAGATGCATCATTATCATCGATTGTACGTGCAACTAGTGCTTCAGTGACCGCAAGGACCATTCGTAGACGGCTCACAGAAAGGGGGCTGAGGTCACGGCGCCCCTTGCACCGACTACCATTGACTTCTGTACAACGTCAAGCCCGTTTGCAGTGGTGTCGGTCTCATTCGTACTGGAATGTCACTAAAAGAAGTAGAATAGTCTTCAGTGATGAGTCCCGTTTTGAACTGAGCCCCGATGACCACCGAAGGCGAGTCTGAAGACGCCCCGGACAGCGGTGTGATACTAACCTGACTGTCTTCCGGCAGACAGGCCAACAACGAAGAGTAATTGTCTGGGGTGCCATTTCATTTCAAGTATGACCCTTTTGGTTCTCATCCGTCGCAACCTTACAACACAGCGACACGTCGCGGAAGTTCTAAGACCCTTTGTGTTGCCTTTCATGTCACGCCACCCTGGGCTTACATTTCAGCAAGATAATGCCCGCCCCCACACTGCACATGTTTCTACTGCTTGCCTTAGCGCTTGCCGAACATTACCGCCAGCAAGGTCGCCGGATCTCTCTCCTATTGAGCATATTTCGAGCATTATGGGCAAGGTCCTCCAACCAGCTCGAGATGATGACGATTTAACGCTCCATTTAGACAGAATTTGACACGATATCCCTCAGGAGGACATCCGCAACCTCTATCAATCGATGCCAAACCGAAAAACTGCTTGCGTAAGGGTCAGAGGTGGACGCGTTACTGACTTTTTCACTTTGTGAAGCTCTATCACTTCAATAAATCATCCAATTTTCTCAAACTGTAATCATTTTTTTTTGTATATGTACATCACTTCTACCGATTTTCGTCCCATTCGGATAACTCCTTCTTGGTGCGTCTTTTTTTTGTCTAAATGTGTATATATATATACTGCTCAAAACAATTAAAGGATATTGCGGTTTTAGGTGGATTTTGTGGCTGGGAAATTTTTAGCTGATTGATGCATGGTCGACAGACGTAGTAGGCTATATGAAAATAAATTACACATGTTTGGAAGAAAAAAATGCATTTTATTGAGCATTTGTGTACAAAAGGAAAAAAAACACAATTTGTGCATATGAGAAAAAAGAATAAGAAAAAGTGTTTTCTTCAAAGGAAATCATTTTCAGTAGGGGGTATGGTTTCCACGGACGGCCAGCAACGTTGAACACCTTTGAGGCATGGAGTCAATGAGGCTATTAATCACGAGTTGGGGTATTCTGTCCCACTCTTCCAGAAGAGCTCTTTCCAGTTCTTGGAGAGTTTGTGGGGGTGGTTGGCGGCCAGCAACTCGTCTTCCTAGAGCGTCCCAAACGTGCTGTATTGGATTCATGTCTGGAGAACACGCTGTCCATTCCATTCGTACGATTCCTTCCTCGAAAAGGAAATCCTCCACCAGGTTAGCACGATGTGGCCTGCAGTTATCGTCCATTAAAATGAAGTCATCTCCGATTGCTGCAGCGTAAGGGACTACAATAGGTCTGAGAATCTCATCCCTATATCGGCGACCAATCAGAGGTCCATCTCGAATGATGTTGAGGTCTGTGCGCCCGGCAATGGAGATACCACCATACACCAACACTCCCCCACCGCCAAATCTGACACTTTCGTGCACGAACGCAGGATTATTCCTACTGCCGCGGTCCCTCCAGACGAAAATACGCCTATTATCAGGATGAACAGAAAAACGGGACTCGTCAGAAAAAAGAACATTGCTCCATTCATTTCTCCTCCAGTTCACATGCTCTGTTGCCCACTCCCTGCGGTCGCGACGATGCCTTGATGTTAGTCTAACACATACCATCGGTCGGCGAGCATACAGACCTACACCATAGAGCCGGTTTCGGACAGTCTGAGTTGAAACCGTCCTACCAGTAGCCGAGCGAAGGTGTTGTTGGAGAAGAGTAGCATTCATATTTCGGTGTCTTCGAGCCGTTAACACTAAATAACGATCTTCATTGGGCGCTGTTGCTCGTCTACGACCTTGCCCTGGTATCCGGCCTACACTTCCAGTTTCCAAAAAACGGTTCCAGATCCTGGATATCACACTTTGTGACACTCCAATGGTTTGCGCTACTTCGGCTTGAGTTTGGCCCCCTTCTAACCTACCAACAACTCTCTAAGCTTCTGAATCGGTTAAATGACTTCGCTGAGACATCGTACTCATCGAAACAAAGCAGTCACTGAATGCCGATCATCCTTGTCTTCATTGCCTTTCATTCAGTTGAAAGTCAAATTTCATTCGCTGCCACTGAAGCGACGTCTTTGACGTCGAACTCAAAATTAGCATACTCCACAGTTTGAAAATCAGAAAAATTTGCATTTGTGATTCTCTTCTTCCATTTTCGCCAAAAAAAATTCCCTTATATCTTTATTTTATATAAAACTTACAATATCCTTTAATTGTTTTGAGCAGTGTATATATGTATATATGCACTAAACGGTGGCACCGTTAGAGGTCCAGGGTGCGATCCCCGGGGTGGGAAAGGTTGACTCACACTCTCATCCCTTGATTGGGTCATTAAAATGAGTACCAAGTTCGTTTGGGCACCAGACATCCTGCGACAAGCTAGCCACTTGTCCATGGGTATATGCCTATATACGCCTGTGCACTCCGGCCTACGGTCGGGAAAGAAGATATCGGGGCACTGGATGCTACGGCCCACTAGGACTGTTGCGCAATTCAATTTACTTCAGTTCTTATATATATAAATTAGAAGACAAAGATTACACCTTCCTGGAAAAATTCTCAAAATTGAGTTTAAAAAATAGTAATTATTTAATTTTAAGACAAGGTAAGATGCAAATTGAAAGGAAAAGTTTTCTTAGAAGAAGTTTTTTAATAGTTTTCTTTATGAAGAATTTTTAAAATATTTTCAATGAATATGCCTATCTGTAACTCACACTTTAATCTTACGAATCGACTTTTCAAGGAATAATAATTTAAAACATTACAACCTGAACAATTCAGGAGTACTGAGCTCATGCTTCGTTCCATTTCTTAAGCAAAATTAATAGAAAGAAAAAGAAAAAAGGAATAAAAAGAATAAATATTGATTTCTATAGAATTACATTTACACCCACTCTCAAAGAATCAAGCGATTACCTCCACGTGATTTTAGTCTGACAACGAAAACAAAAAGAAATATATTTTAAACGAATTAAAATTACAAGCAATTCAAAAATGTAAAAATAAATAATGAATACAAGCATGTATATTCACTATATTTATATTACACTTAGATTTCATACAAAGTTTTATACTTCTTAAATTATTATAAATTATTTCTTATGAAAATCATTGATTTTTTAAAATGTTTGACTTCTTTTCTTATCAGAACGTAACGCAGTACATGCAATTTTACAAATAACATCCATCTCTTTAGATTTAATAATAAAAACAGATTTAGTTTCATCAAAGACAATGAAGGCTATAAAACTGCTGTGAAATATAATACAAACAAAGACAGCTTGATTTTTCCGCCATCAGTAATGGTTAATTTTCTAATAAACATTATTAATAATAAACAAATATTTAGTATTATCAAAGACAATGAAGGCTATGAAATTAGGTTTATATGCAAAGCACGTCAGGTTTTTGTAATGTCTTCTATAGTTTGTGTGGAATTTCAAACAAAACATTCAGTAACAAGGTGACTAAGTCTTTCGCGCCCTTTTAGAACCATATATCTGATTATTTTCCTCCGATGCATGAAAACGTAATCGAAACCAAGTAGAGTTTATTTTAATTAAGGTATTTTGCTTATGTTGAAATTTATTGTGTACTCATTCTTCATCTACTCCAACCAGAACTGGTTCCACCAGCGGCCGAGCGGAAATGTCTCTGAACACTAGTAGTTACGACCTGGACTCGATTCCAGACACCTTGGGTAGTTTAAATTATTATTCGTAACCTTATTATCAGTGCTGTCTTTTATCTAAATTCTCGCCTTTTCGATTTCCTTTCTCGCTTCTGCCGAAATTTTGGTCTTCCTCGCCAGTGCTGTATACAGCGTTTCTACCAAAACCAGTCTGTGTCTAGAGGTACTCAACCTCCGTATGCCTACGTTGTTATTTAGTTCCTAATCCAAGTAACTCGCTTAACATTTGGGATCTCCTTAATTCTACGAAACCTTGTAATTTTGGTAGCAATGGCGTAATCATACTTACTAAAATCTTCTTCTCTTGCTCATATCCATACAATAATTTACACAGTTCAGCATTGCCTTCAACAGAGCTTGTTTGAAAGTTTCCTACGAATAACTAAGTCGGTTCACTGACAAGCCCTTCCCAATAAATTTATTCCAATTCAAAGCTTTCGTCTTTAAAACTGTTGAGAGTACTAACTTCTGCATCTTTAGCACAGCGTAGGGAAACAAAATGCTTATCAATTCTAATGCAGAGTTTCCTTACCTAGGGTCAATACTCTTCTATCTAATACCAGCAGCCTCACCTGATCTTTTCTCACCATTATAACTTTACTTTCACAACTAACTGAATGAATTTTACATAGAACTAAATTCCTTTCAAAATTTAGAACAACTTTACTCCAATCTTCCACTTCGTGGCCAGTTGTAACATCTGCTATGTGTGCAATTAACTTAGCTAACTCAATTCCAGTTTTTTTTCAGTCCAAAGGGGCAATTTGCCCAGAAGGACTATTAATTTCTTTCTGGCATTTTGTGTTAATTTACTAAAAACGTTGTTTCGCTTTTCAAATTGTTGCCACCAAATATTATCGCCCTGTATTACATTTAAAGAAATTAAATAATGAAGCATCTGCATAAATGTATGTATGTTTCTCGTATTGTGAAAACACAACGGTACGTAGAGCCATCAAATTTTGAATATTGAACGTTTCCATTCGAATATGGGCATCTGGAAGCCGAAATTTGAAATTTGGAATTTGTTTTATTCTCAATTACAAATTTTGTAAAACTTTAAGGAATTTCTGATTAACAAACTCAAGGACTTCAAATCGAGCAATGGCAATGTTGTGCAGAAAAACATTTTTATCTCCAGCGCGTGGAACTGTGTATGGGAAATTCCAAAGATATGCTTATTTTAAAATTAATTTGCGATATTGCTTCATGGTTAATGTGAGAAGAACAATGATATTTAATAAATGAAGGTAACGCATAAAACCTTAAAGAAAACACCCCTTTGGACGTAATTTAAAATCTGAAACCTTTCAGATTTTTTTAAGATACTGCGTTATACTCTGGAAAGCGAATGAACTCGACCAGAATTTCTAGGTAAATAAACAGAGAAACATATCACTTTATTCTGTCTCCCCAAGTAGTAATATACAGACTCAAAGTACTAGCCAGCTGGAGCTGCCTTAAAACTCAAGCTTGTTTCACATTCGTTATAATTTCAACAATTTAATCTAACTTAAGTAGAGGCCACTTACCAAATCTGAATCAATCCAAATCATGACCAGTTCTAGAGAACACAGGAGACTTTACCGGGCAATGCGCAATGCTGCTAGCAGGTTATATCTCTCTCACACAGATATTCATAATTCCTCTAAATTTATAGTAATACTGTTTCCCACTCAGATCTATATGCATTCAGCGATGAGAGGACCTTGTGGCGAGGTAAGGTATAATTTAAGTAACATTTTGTTTGTAACGCTTAAATGTAATTGTCATAATTTTTCCTAAATTTTATCACTACTATTTGCTTAAGTGTTATGAAAAATTATAAATACATGAGCATTAACAATTCACACAATGTTATAAATTAATTTCTTCTTTCTTTTGTAATAAACAAAAAATAATGATGCAACAAATTGTTTTAAATATAAATATGGTCTATCTACAAAGCACTCAATTTGGCTCTAAAATTCATTCTATTTTGTTCATATCTAAGACAATAAATAATATTTGTCGTTTCGTTAAAACCAGTTTCGGCTGTATTTTAAACTCAGAACTTCCGCACTCGGTACAAGCAAGCTGCCTTACTGCAGCAGAAGATGGTGAGCGGATTTCTCTAACGCCACAGTATGTTCATGTATTTTGTACACCTTTTTAATGTATTTCTTAGGACAAAAATAAATGAAAAAAAAGTTTAAAAAAATTTAAAAGCGTTCAGGTTATATATTATGCCCAAAGCGGGTTGTTTTAACATTTTGTGTGGGACCTTTACTTATAAAATATCATGTTCTTCGCACTTAAGCCATAAAATTCAATTCAACAGAAATATCACAAAATAATTTAGAAAGAGCATACCTGTAGAATTTCCGACATACAGTCTCGCGCCCGGGAGATAAAAATGTTTTTTTTCGTACAATGTTGCCATTGTTCGGTTTGAAATTTTGACTTTCTTAATCAAAAATTCTTTAATGTTTGACAAAATACGAAATAGATAATAAAACAAAATCTAAATTTGGGCTTCCAGATGCCCATATTCGATGGAGGACTACGTTATTCAAACTTTCATGTCTCTAGGTACCGTTGTTTTTTCACAGTGCGAGAAACATACATACATTCATGCAGATTCTCCGTAATTTAATTTCTTTAAATGTAATACAGGGCTCTAATATTTGGTGGTAACAGTTCGAAAAGTGAACCGACGCGAAATGCCAAAACAAAATTAATAGCCCTTCTGGGCAAATTGTCCCTATGAAGAATCTGCATGAATGTATGTATGTTTCTCCCACTGTAAGAAACGAGGGTACATAGAGCAATCAAACTTTGAATAACGTAATCCTCTACCAGAACAAGGGCATCTGGAAGCACGAATCTTGAATTTCGAATTTTTTTTATTATCTATTTAATATTTTGTAAAAACTTTAACGAATTTTCTCTTAACAAACTCAACGGTTTGAAAGCGTGCAGAGGCAACATTGTAAGAAATAAAACACTTTCATCTCCAACGCGAGAGACTGTCTATCGAAAATTCTAAAGATATGCTGTTTTTAAATATTTTGTGATACTGCAGTTGAATTCCGTTTCATGCAAGTACATATTATTTAATAAATAAAGGTAATCGAAAATATATTAAGAAAACGCCCTTTTGGGCGGAATATAAAATCTAAAAGATTTCAGACATCTTTTTAATCGAAGCAATTATTTTTCTAATCACATCATATTTCTTAGATGGGAATGTGTGAGCATTATCATTTAAATTGTAAAAAATGATGATGTAAAAACGCAGCTAATAATTTCCTTCCAACTCCCATAGGACAATTAATATGGACATTTTTAAAACTCCGAGTTGTACAAAATTGCTGATAGTTTAGCATTTAATTCACCTGTCTCAATCAACAGAATACATTATTGAGCTAACCTAGCTACTTCTCTTCTTAGAGACCAAGCATTAGACTGAACCTTATTTTCTACACTTAGCATTAACGCCCTTCCCTATAACTTTCAATATAATGTAAGAAGATTCTGAGATGGCATATCGCTCTCATACTCGAGATTGTTTCTTTCACTTCAGACAGTTACTGCCAAGAATTACATACTCCCCAAAACCATTCAAGAGGATAAATGCTTGTCACTCGTAATGACCCTCTAATAACCTACGATTAGTGCTTGCTGTTACAAGCCTAATATCCGACATACTCCATCACAAGGATCCCTGAGCGCATTTTCTGCTCCCTCGCTGTCTTTGAAAAGATCTCTCTCGTCTTCATTTTCGGTGCCTGGAGACTTTTCCGAAAGTCGTTCTTTTTTGCTGGCGGCGTCATAGCTTCCATCCGCAACTGTGTTATCTTATTGGTATGACCATTGGTCAGCAAGAAGGTAATCAGAGCAGAGACATCCCTGAGAGGCATCTTCAATTGGCAGCGCCATCTATCAACCGAGGCTGTCATTGAGAGGGGAAGATGTCGATCTGGATCTCGAGGGACAACGTTGACAGGAAGATTTTATTGCTGGGGATCTATGGGATGTCATTCACACACTTCTTGTCCGACATGGGAGATTTCTGAAATTGTTTGCTTTGAAATATAAATAATGCAATAATATAAAATCAGGTACTATAATAAAATGTAACTAACAAATCTCTTAAATTTATTTGCGCGAAATTTGTTTTTCGCCAATTAGACAGTAAGTAGACAGAGTAAAATTTTATATCATCCTTCCGTTTAGATACTGTAATACAGGCATATTCGTAAAGATGTAATTAAAACTTACAAATTAAAAATGCTTAAAATATATTCTCGCCTATACTGATGTAGCATTCTGATAATGTACCTTATGCAAAAGGAATTCAATTAATTAGGAAGGTTGCTTAAAGGTCAAAACCTGAAAATTGCATCCAGTAATGATTACGCGAATGCAAACATATAATAGAAAATTTTTATTCGCAAAAGATAGGAAAACAACACAAAATAAATTAAACTCTATTTGATAATTCCGAATAACTAACGTAAGTTTTTCCACGTACACTGATTAGTAAATAAGTAATAAATTTTGGGATACATGAATTTCAAACTTTGTGTAATTATGAATAATTTGGGCACACACAAACATAATGCGTGTTATAAAATTCATTAGATGAGAAGTATTTATTAAACTTCATTTATTATAATTGTATAATTTATAAAAACATTTTTTACATATTTAAAATGTACAAATGAAATAACTTGAGCTGAAGAATCATATCTAGAAGGCTGTTATAATATGTGTTCCTTCTGCTAAATATATTTTCTTATTATTAAACATGCTACATTGAGTCAACTATATGTATATAAGTAGTAAGCGGCCGTACTCAGTAGGCGGAAGTGACGTCACAGAAAAGGGGGCGTGGCCTCCGCCATCTTGGATTTCTCCGGAAGTGACGACACCAGCGCCATCTTGTATCACGTGATGGATTGACGTAATCATGTTAAGTTTCGTTTTTTATGATGTGGCAACGATCTTTTCAAATTTTTTTATTTTTTGTGGAAACGACACTATTTTAATTTTTTTGTGGCAACGATCGCTTAAACCACGTGTTTGGAATGACGTTAATTTTATTATTTTCCTTCTAGTATTTTAGTCTTCAATTATTTTTAATTAAGTTTCATTATTTAATCTTTTTAATCATCCTTTTTAATTATTTAATCAGTCATTACTTTTAATTGATAATATTACATTATATCCATTTTTAATGAATTTAATATCATTTTCCTTGAATTTTAAAAATAACTCCATGACGGGGATTCGAACCTGCCAGCTCTGGGACAAGAGTCTGGCGCTTTACCGCTCAGCTACCTTTTCATGCTTCAAACCTGTTATTTTTCCATTTCCAGAAAAAATCACCATGACGTCACTAAGCTGGGGAACGTTATCTCGATTCAAGTTTCTACCTGTCGAAACCGCTTCACGCTTTCTACATCCGCCGTGGCGAACGTATACAATCTTAACAACCAATCAGCATTTCGCTAACAATATCTCTTGCCTTTTAGCCAATCAGCGTTTTTCTTTCTTGTACATCACATATATATTCGCTTGCGTTGACGATTGCAATCATTTCTACTCTGGTTGTTGCTGAGGGAACGTTCCTTTTGACTTTCTGTGATTTTCTTTTGCGCCATTTTCACTTTATCTACACGATGTCTACTACCAAGCGAGTTTATTCTGCATCTAATGTAAGTACATTTTCGCTTCTATTTGGTTTTAGATTACTATTTTTAAATATGAATTTTTTTTAATATATTATTTATTCTAATTTTTAATTGTCAGGTTTTGTTTGAAGATTCTGATTGTCCTTTCCGCGATTCGGATGATGATGTAAGTTTTTACGCGTATTTTTCGTAACGTATTTTATTTCTATTTGAATGAATTTTGAACGTATTTTATTTTATTTTGATAGTTAATCGATGAAGTTGATCAAATCTTTATGGAAAATCCTTTGGTTTTGCCCTTGTATTACCAAGTGGGCTCCGGATTTGAGGTAAATTTTCGTTTAATAGCTTTATTTAAGTATTTCAGCATTTTTAGATTCTGCTAGAATACTTTTTCTTAGTACTAAAATCAATGTATTTATTTATTTTTAGACTTCTCCGTCATCAGCTCGTGGGCCTGTATACATGACCGGTTCGGATGAACGTTCGGTGTGTATTTTATTATTTTTTGCATGCTTTTTCGAATAATAATGTCTTTTTGAAATGTTTCATTCTTACCGAAAACTTATTTTTTCAGATCGATGAGGCGATTGTTCTCACAGAAAAGTCTCGTCGTCGCAATCACAAGTACCAAGCCGAGGAAATTACCTTCCAAGCCAGTATAGATATGGAAGGGTTGCCTCTGAATGTGCAAGGAGTCCCAATGATCCGAATTCCTGACACCGTCCGGGAGTTATTTGAGCAACTTATTCGCCGGACGACAGTCCATTTGGGACCCTCGGACCTCATCCGGTTTTGCATTCAAGCAGAAGGCTTGGACAAACCGATCAGCACATCGCTGACGACAGTTTCGACACTCACAGTCGAAAAAATTTTGGCTGCCGTTATGAAAGTACTGCAGTCCAAAGACAAAATCGAGTTGGATACAGGATTTTCAGTGGACGTCATTACTATCAGACGACCTGTAGGTGCTGGGCGAAATCGAAGGGTGGTAAATATCTCCATGGACAGACTCAATAAGAAATCCATCTTGGCTATTCCATACGATGAGGAAGGACTGTGCTGCGCTAAAGCCATTGTGTATGCCTTGGCCCATTTACATAAGGATATGACCGCCATTAATGCTATGAAAGATCGACGTCGGCCAGCTCTCCTGAATCGTGCTAAAGAACTCCATACGGCCGCGAATGTCCCCGCAGGCCCCTGCACATTCGCAGAGATATCCATCTTTGAAGATTATTTGGATACTCAAATTGCTGTCTTCTCATCGGAAAATTTGAACCAGGTAAGTTTTCTCTTAAGATATTTTTTCTACATGTTTTCATATTGTAATTTTTGGTTCTTTTCTGTTCTATGTTTATGGTAAAATTATTTAGTACATGAGAAATTTTTTAGGAATAGTTTTCAACGGACTGAAAAAATTAAACGAGTACCATTACAGTTAGAATCATTTGTTTCCATGTTAAAATATATCTTGTGAAAATGCATAGTGAAGGTTTCAATGAACTTTATGTCTATATGCATTTCGTTTCCATGTTAAAAATATATCTTATGAAAATGCACGCTGAACGTTTAAATTAACTTTTACGCAAATCGTTTCGATGCTAAGAATATAATGGATAAAAACTGATTTCTAAATTGTTCAATTTTGGAATTTATTTTTAGAGAAAAGTTTCTCGTTTAGATGTTAAAAAAAATAATAATATTGAATGCATGGTGAATTTTCTAGATTATGTTAAATTTTTAGATTATTTTTATGTAGGAAATTTATTTAGATGTTAAAACATAACTCGGAAATATTGAATTAGTTTTTTTTTATTTTTTAGATTACTTTTAACGTTTTATGAATGCTCGCATAAAATTCAGCTCGCTTCGATGTTAAAAATATAACTTTTAATAATTAAGTGCAGGCTCAATTTTTTTAGATTAGCTTTATATTTTATGCATGTAGTTTATTTAGACGTTAAAAATGTAACCTGAAAAAAAAATTAACGCACGGAGAATTTTTATTTTTTAGATTACTTTTAAATTTTTTATATTAGCTTTAACTTTTATGCATGTAATTCGTTTCGATGTTATAAATGCAAAGAGAATTTTTAGATGACTAACTTTATGTATGCGGTTCGCTTCGATGTTAAAAATATGACTTGATTGATTATATTGAGCGCATGGTGATTTTTAGATTAACTTTATAATTTATATATGTAGCACTTCATTTAGATGTTAAAAAATATAACTTGGGAAAATTTTTACTTTTGATTAACTTTATGCTTTGTGTATGTAATTCGTTTAGATGTTAAAAAATATAACTTTAAAAATACATGATGGATTTTTTAGACTGCATTAACTTTTAAGATTAATTACATTAATGCATGTACGCATAAAAATGCATGCAAATCGCTTTGATGTTAAAAATATAACTTGTAAAAATTTTTAATTTTAGATTACTTTGCGCACGCAATTTGCTTCTATGTGAAATGCACAGGGAATTTTTAGATAATGCAGTTTGTTCAGATGTTAAAAACTGATTTCTAAAGGGTTCGATTTTTGAAATTTAAAAGAAAACTTTTATTGTGCTATGTTCTAGGTGGTCTATAAAGGAAAGGAAAGGTCTCAGCGGATCAATTTGTGGCTCCACGATGGTCACTATGATGTGATCAAGTCCCTCAAAGGATTTTTTGGCAGCAAATATTACTGCACAGGATGTGAAAAGTCCTACCAGATGCCGGAAAACCACCGATGTGAGAACGCTTGTCCCATATGTTTGAGGACCGACTGCTTTCCAGGCCAGCCCCAACGATGTCAGGATTGCGACCGCCTTTGTCGCTCGGATACGTGTTATGCAGCACACAAAGCCCTTACTGGAAAACAAGAGTTTTCACTTTGTGATAGGGTAAGTGTTTTGAAAATATATCTTAATGAACAAAGTTATTTATCATGTAATTTTCTCGAAATGGTTATGTTTAAAAAAATTTTAATTGTCATTACAGGTATACCAGTGCAGGGAATGCTGCCAAGTGATTCGGAGACGAGATTGCCCCAAGGATCTACATAGGTGCGGTACTACCAAATGCTCGTCTTGCAATCAATTTGTTGTGGCTGCTGAGCATCGTTGCTATTTGCGACGTGTTGCTCCGAAGAAGTCCGATGATAAGCTCATCTTTTTTGACTTTGAAACGGATCAGTCTTCGGGGGAACACCTCGTGAATTTCGCGGTGGCTCAGTATGCCGACGGTACGGAGAAAGTCTTCCCGGGCTATGAGGCATGTCAAGATTTTTGTGCCTGGCTGTTCACCACACAACATAAGGGCTTCACCGCCGTGGCTCATAATACAATGTACGTCCAGAAAGTAAGTTCCGTTTGGTAATAAAAGTAAATTGTGTACAGCTACAGAAAAGTTATTTATTGCACAAAATTCAACAACTCTTAAACTACTTTTCCACATAACTGCCGAAATATTGCAGGCATTTGTCATAGCGTGGCACAAGTTTTTGTATACCTTCTTCATAGAAATTTGCCGCCTGTGTCTTCAACCAGTTGGAAACAGTTTCTTTCAGCTCGTCGTCATTGTTAAAGTGTTGACCGCCAAGGAAAGACTTAAGATGTAAGAACAGATGAAAGTCGCTAGGAGCGAGGTCAGGGCTGTACGGAGGATGGTCAAACACGTCCCAGCCAAATCCCTGTAGGAGGTTTTTCGTCACATTTGCAGTGTGTGGTCGTGCGTTGTCGTGAAGAAAAACAACACCTTTTGACAGCAATCCTCGGCGCTTATTCTGAATTGCACGGCGCAATTTCCGAAGTGTCTCGCAATAAGCATCTGCTCTGATTGTTTGACCACGCGGTAAGAAATTAATGAGTAAGATGCCTTTCCAGTCCCAGAACACTGTGCACATCATTTTTCGAGGTGTCAAGATTTGCTTCGGCTTAACCTTTGCTGGGGATGAAGTGTGCCTCCATTCCATTGATTGCCGCTTACTTTCAGGGGTGTCGTAAGAAACCCAAGTTTCATCTCCTGTGACTATCTGTGTCAGAAATTCTTCACCGCTTTCAGCATAACGGGTCAAAAACTGAAGTGCACTACCCATCCGTTTTGTTTTGTGTTGCTCAGTAAGAATCTTTGGTACCCAACGTGAGCAAAGTTTACGAAATTTCAGTTTTTCGGTAACAATTTCATGCATTAGTGATCGTGAAATTTGGGGAAATTCCATAGCGAGAGCACTAATTGTAAACCTTCGGTTTTCATGGATCTTGTCATCAATCGCGTGAACCAGTTCTTCTGTAACCAAAGATGGACGCCCACTTCGTTCTTCATCGTGCGCATCACTACGTCCGTCATTGAACTTTCGGACCCATCTTCTCACCTTTGAATCACTCATCGCTTTTGGTCCGTAAACATCGCAAATTTGCCGATAAATTTCACTAGGTTTCACTTTCCTCGCATTCAGAAAACGAATCACAGATCTGATTTCACAAGCGGCGGGATTTTCAATCAACACCGACATTGTAAACAAGCACAACAAAGCGTACGTGACTGACAGCGATCTCCAAATGGCGCGCGTTTCTTCTCCTTGATACAGAGCGTCTACTGCGCATGTGCGGAACTGCGATCGCAGAGCTGCAGCGGAGATAAATTGAAACGGAACTTACTTTCTGGACGTGCCTCGTATGAAAGGGTAAGTTAAAAATACCTTGCATGATTGAGTTTTCACGACTAGTTTTTCAATATTATTCATAATTTTTTTACTTACAGGTTCGACGGGCAGTTCGTGATGGTCTGGCTCCTGGAGCAAGGCACAGCGCCAGAGGTGATTCCTAACGGGTCTATGTTCATGAGTTTAAGACATCCTAGTCTCAACATTCGGGTCATAGACTCGTTAAATTTTTTGCCGATGGCGTTGGCCAAACTGCCGGGATGCTTCGGTCTCACCGAGTTGAAGAAAGGCTACTTCCCCCATCTCTTTAACTCCCGAGAAAACCAAAATTATGTCGGACCGCTACCGGAGACCCACTATTACAGCCCAGATACAATGAGCACTTCAGCCCGAAAAACATTCCTGGCCTGGCATGAAGAACATAAGGGGGATGTGTTT
>KK116525.1:71217-143172 GCA_000611955.2 Stegodyphus mimosarum | reverse complement strand
TTCGCTTTAATCAATTAACCAACCAATTAAATTTTACTTTTGCTTAATTCAGAGAAACCATTCCCCTTAAAATTACTGTAAAAATAAAGAAATTTATTTAATAAATTTTCCAAGAGAAAGTAGTTAGGATAATGAATTGAATAGAAGAACGCAACTTTAATTACATTTCAAAAATTAAAAAAAGATTAATTAACAAGAGAACAGGAACTATTATATTATTCAGCTACTGCGAAATCCTGAATACTTCCTCTCAAAATGGGAATCCAAAACCGAACATTTCACCTAATTTATCCGCGACCTAACTACTTTAAATGTGAAGTCTGGCTTCGTGAAGACAGTCAGGCGACATAGCGCCCCATCTTCATCTAGTAGTGTAGTAATACCAAACACAGAAGAAGGCTTAAAATAAACCTTTTTTATTAATTCTTCAGCCTAAAAAATTACACGACCTACGTATTAATAGAAACAATCTATGTGGCCAGCGACATTAATAGAAAAAATCAAATTTAAATATTAAAATATAGGATTTGCAAGATAAAGTGTGCTTACACGTTTGCCTTAGATCTTCAGTTTACGCAAGCAAACACGACTAGCAAAGCTATAGCCAAATTCAAGTAAATTCAGAAGCTGGGAGTGAAATAATATCGAAACGATCAACGAATGATGTCAAAATCTCTTTCAAGTTCAAGAATTTTGTGCTTTTTATTAAGTAATTTGTATCTCACTGTGCTGCTTACTTAACACAGTTTCACGCGGCTGGTACACAAAATGAAACACAAGAACAATTGGACTGTATATTTCTCACTTTTATGCAATTCCACTTATTCTAATAATGCGAAAATTACTACAACACAGCGAGCCATTCCACACGGCTTACACAAGAACGAAGTTCTATTCAACACAACTTTGGTTGCCACACGCAACAAGTATAAAGAGAAATATTTCAAAACGATAAAGTACAGATTATTTACCTTACACTTCCGGTTGGAGCGGAGTGATGAGCCATCAAATTAAAACCAAACGATCTTATTTTATAAGCTTGCAATACTCACATGAACACACTGGGAGCTGAAGAAAATAGAAGTGACAGGAAAGGCAAAAATAATAAGATAACCAGTTAATAAACTTTTTTGCATTATCTGAGATGTCTGATCTTCACATTTGCTTGGCGTTGCACATAGCTTCACATAAGCAAAAAAATAAATAAATAAATAAAAAAAATTCACCCTTCAGTTGTTAGTCGAACTCTTAAGTACATTATACTGCTTGCATTCTGTAGCTAACGTTTTTGTTGTATTCATTCTAAGGGATATCTCGGACTTCCACCCTTTCTTTAAAGAGAAAGACGAGATTCATCTTAAAAGCATTGTACATATTTCTTGTATCAGTGAGACGTCATCAGGATGCTCTAGAAATGTCGTGAAATCTAGATAAAGTTCATTAATTAGTTGAATAAAGGATGTTCATTTATTTTTCCTAATAAAAACAAACATATACTCTATATCATATTTTTTTTTACTTCAGAATCAGTATTTTCTGCAAACACGTAAAAGTTCGCATTCCTTTTCTGCAGTGAAACCAAAAGCATATACTCTATCAAAATCTCTTTCGCTAAGATTTTCCTTCTTTGTTGTAAAGGAGTGCTCATATTGAAAATCATAGGCATTTTTAGAATTTCTTCAAAGTGTTTTTCGCTTATTATCTTCAGTTTAACTAAAGCTGGAAAAAAATGAAGAAAGTTAACTTGGAACTGCATGGAAACTCCTCAGTCATAAGCATCTTACTTACCAAAAACAAATATTAAATGAATTATTAATATACTTTGCCATGTACGATTAAATGAGTCATTTTGAAATGACTCAAATACTGCTTTAGAATTTTTAATTATAAGAAAACTATCCTTGAAATGACTATACTGAATACTATACCTTGAATGACTATACCTTGAAATGACTATGCCAATATTAGGAATAACAAATCCTTGTATAATTTTCCCTGTTCTTTGGAAACTATATTGTTCATATGTCAGTATATGGCTTACATAACATTCATGATATTGTTATAAATATTTAAATCCTTTTTATTGTATTTTTAATTTTCTGTATTGAGGTAGTTTTTTATTGATTTTTTGTGCATTAGTCCAAAGGGGCTTTGTCCCTGAAAGACTATTGTTTTCGTTTTGTGATTTTGAGTCGGAAGCATTAAATGTCTGAATCACTTTTCAAACTATTGCCACAAAATATTGCAGCCGTGTATTATATTTAAAGAAATTAAATAATAAAGAATCTGCATAAATGTATATATATTTCTCCAAATGTGGTAAAACAACGGTACTGAAATCCCATCGGTGCAGAAAGACTTAGCAGGTGCAAAACAAGACATCTGTCTTCTTTGTCTGTCTGTCTGTCACTTCACCCTATGTAATGTCTATCAATGACGGTATATATATATACATATATTTTTCTTCCTTTTCTCCCCTCAAATGTCTTCATTAAATGGATTACTTACTTTCTGTAGAAAATAAAAAAAAAATGACTTTTTCAGAGAAGGAAAAAAATGTTTTTTCCTTCTCTGACCTATCCGTTCATTATTGTTATTATTATTGTTTTTATTATTATTATTAAATACTGACAGTATTCTAAAATTTCTCTCTGATCTCTAGTCTCTAACAAATTACCAAAAAAATTAAATTTAATTCCTGCCCATAGATAGAGCAGACATATGAACCATATGTCCATTTCCGAGTTAAATATCATTAGCTTCGCCTAAAAAGACAATACACTCAGTCCACTTTAATTCTTAATTTACATTTTTTATGCCTATTCTCCTGAGAATAGGCAAAAAATCTAAATAAATCATTATCTACAGTTCATTCTTCCTCTCAGTTTTTTTATTTATTATTTATTTATCATTTCATATTTACTGACTAAAGTCTCCAGAGAAGCTGATAGTACTCTCGCACTTTAAATAGCAACTAGTAAATTATCTAAATAAGCTACATAATTAAAAATGAAAGTTCAGAAATTCATAAATCATACCTCAATTAATATTTATTTAGATATTTTATTACTATCTTTTTTTAATGAGAATTTTATCACTTTAGTTAAGACAAGGTAAGTAATTATTTATAATTTTGCATTCTCTTTTTTGTGTACTTTATATTTAAAAAATATAACTGTTCTTATATGCAATAGTTTTCTTTTCTTTCTCTGTTGTTAGCATTCTTTAATATGCAGTCCTTTTGCATTCTGTAATACTGAAACATCATATTCTGAAACCTTGTCCCAGGACTGCCCTGCTCCACCCTTTTCGTCTTTTTGCAGCTGGCCGCCTCAGACGGAAGCAGTCGCAGTAGCATCGCAATGCCATTAAACCATCTGACGACATTCTTCTGCTCACCAACATATGCGAGAGGCTCACACACGCACCCAGGAGATTGCTTATCTCCATCACGACGCATCAACATGTTATGCAGGAAAGATATGCCTAAATTTTCTACTAAGTTATACACAGGATGTGGCCACAAGCCCGGGAGCCTGACAAAAGTGTGAATAACACCTGAGCCTTGTGTCTTCATCTTACGATAAGTTAATTTTGTCTTTTCCTTCTGATTAACATCGATTGCTTTTCATACGTAAACACTTTGTAATCTTCTATATTGTTCTCAAATTATGCACCCTTACCGTTCATGCTTCACTGTACCTATTTATTTTACCTGCTTGGCCTCATTATTTCTAAAAGGCCAATGTTACCTCGTAAATTTAAATTCACAAATTATATCTGTCCATCTGTAATTTCCACTTAAATACATAGCATCCTCTGTTCAAAATTTTCACCAATATCTTAGAAACTACTCTCGAAAGGATTGGTAAATCTTATCAGGTTTCTGCTCTTTGCTTCATCTGATTTCTGAATTCAGTGCGTAATTTTACCGTACTGCAAACTAGACGGCAATCACGAGAACACCACATTTTTGCTTCTGCTCAAGTGATTCATTTTACCTTCTCCTTCATGTTTAAATTAGAATTTTTTGCAGTAATACTTGTAACACCTTATCCCCTCCGACTGCTCACGCCCACTTATTATAATGACCACTTCAGTTGGAATTTTTAAATTGCTTTTTATAAAGTTTCTTTATCTTCGCCTCCCCCCTTTTTCCACTTCCTAAATTACCTTGAAGTATGGTACCACTCTCCGTAGGTGCCTATGACCTGTCAAAGTTCATGAGGCCTATACGTCATCTCATTCTTAGTCTCCTACACTAAATCCAATGAAGGAGTGGCTTCTTATTGCAAGGCGGGGTCTATTTTATTCTGTATATCTCTTAACTGTTTACCTTGTTTTTTTCTTTCTTTCCTTCCCCCCCCCACACACTCCGTCTTATCTTACAGGTTAAAAATGCTTTTTAATATGAGTTTTGTTAACCTCATCCTGTGTAAAATAACATAGTAAGAGTGATAAAACTGTTTGTATAAATATTTCTTACGAAAGGAATAGGGAGTGACCGGTATGCCTGGAAAATTTCAGTCCAATATCTTCCTATTTTTCGCCAAAAAGAAATACTTGTGTTTGGTGCCTCTTCCTTTAGGGGAAAATAGACTTAGAAGGTTGTAGACGAAGTATTTATCATTAGGCAACGATAGCTAGCTGCAGCCAGGATTACCTCTTTGGAAATTACAGTGAACTCATATGACCACACCAAGGTAAGAATATTTTCTCATAAAATCTCTCCCCTTTTATTATTTTTATTATTATTATTACTATCATCGATCTTATTTATGTAACGTCTATCACTGACTTGGTAGACTTGGTATCCTGTTTTTTCTCCAAAGTCTTCAATAAATGGATTACTTACTTTGTCGCAAAAGAATATTAAAGCTGGTTATGGTTATGGTTTTGGTATGTAATCGTTTCCCTTCCCTGACTTATCCGTCTTTTTCTTTAAATTATTATTATTATTATTATTATTATTGTCATTAATCTTTTTTTGTTTTGTTGCTGTTATAAATAATAATAGTTGGTGGTAGTAGTCACTATTAAAAATAATTATGTCTCATATTAAAAATAATAATTGATAGTATCCTAAACTTTCTCTCTGGCTCTTTGACAAATTACCCCAAAAATTAAATAAACCAGCTTTTAGTTATTCTTCCTGCCCATAGGTGACGCATTTAGTTCTTATGTCTATATCCTAGTTGAATAGTATCAACTTCGCCTAAAAAGGCCGTGCTGATTTGGGTGACGAAGTCACAGTGCAAGTGCCTGGGCAAAGCTCTACCCTGTGTGTAGCAGATGAAATGAATTTTGAGCATATCTTTTTGTGAGCAAAGCATAGTTCAGGCCTCCGGAATTAAGGAAGTTAGTAGATAAAGGCTATGCGATCAGTCAACACCCCCTAGAACTTAACTCTAGGGGGGTGGCTCAGTGCTCTCTCTTTTCCAATTTATCAAAATCATATCGCAATAAATATTTATTTGTTTATTTTATTATTATTTTATTAGTCCAAAAGGGGCACGCTTCTAGATTAGTAATTCATTTTGCCTCCCCCTTCATTCTTAATTTTTTTTTACAACGAGACTTGTAACGTCTTATTCCCTCCCACTACTCCCGCCCCTGATATTGCTAATGCCAGGATAAATGATAGTGAACGCACAGCTCAAATTGAGCGAGTTATGGATAAAAAATCGTATCATGAAAATGAAAGGGCACGCAGCCCAATAAATCTGGATAACGAAACTGACAGGGAAATTCCACTAGATAGGGACACAAGTTCTGATGAGGAATTAAATCATAAGAGAAGGGAAGATCAGACGGTACGCACACGTACGTACAAAAGCGCACTTAAGAAAATTAAACTGAACACACAAACTGAGATTACGACGGTTAGTGTACAAAACATTGATGCTGAAGATAAAAATGTCGCGTCTGTAACTAATATTGCAAGTAAAGTTTTACCTGATGAGGATTTAACATGGATACGCACACTTCAGATAACAATGACTTAAATTTACCTGATAAGACCGCAAAACAAGCGGGTAAATCAAACAAAAAAACCCGATTGCCACCCATCACTGTTAGACCAACCACAATGAAATGGTCTGAAATTTGCTCACAATTTCATGCAAGAAAACTGAAATTCTACGGGGAAAGAATTGGGAATAAAATTAAGATTACTGCTTTAGATGCAGAAAATCATAGGTTGATAGTTAAGGTCCTGCGTGAGTTTAATATTGAACACCATTCATACATTTTGCCGCAAGACCGAAACTTAAAAGTTGTTATAAGGGGCCTCAATGAGGACACTGAGATTGAGGACATCAAAAAGCTTTTAGAGGAGCTTATCTACGTAATAGAAAATGTTAAGCAAATGACGAAAAGGAGAAACGGTAAAGTCACGTTATTGCCGTTGTTTATCGTTACGTTGCCCAAAACCGAGCAATCTAAAAAGATATATTATGAAGGATTTTTATGCGATCTTCGCATCACAGTTAAAGAGTACAAGGGCAGACAGAGCCCATTCCAATGCTTTAGATGCCAGGGGTTTAATCACACCCAATTAGGGTGTAATTATTCCCCTAAATGCATCAAATGTGGAGGGGACCATTTTTTCAATGATTGTCCCGTAAAAAATGATAAAGATGTTGCCCCCACTTGTGTCAATTGCAGAAATTCTCACACAGCCAGTTTTCGTGGATGTGAGAAATTTCCAAAAAGAAAAATAGATCAACCAAAAACATATAGTAATCGCGTGGTTAAAAATAAATCATACGCGCAGGCCTTATCTACGGGGCTATATTCTGATACTCTGAATGATGCCAAAAAAGTCTTTAATGATTTAGCGGAATTAGTGTCCGTTATTAAAACCGTGGTGTTTCAACTCACGCAACAGATGAAGCAAATAAATAACAGTCAGGGAAATAATGCTACTGAATTCAATAATGGGTCAACATAATCTTAAACGGGCTCCTACGAAATTCATGGTATGGAATGCGCGTAGCATTCATGATAAACGTGCAGAATTTCAAACTTATCTATATATTTATGGTATTGACATAGCATGCGTCACTGAAACGTTTGATACGCCTTGCATTAACATCAGTATACCTAATTACAGGTGTTATCGGTGTGATAGGTGGAGTCACCGCGGTGGGGGTGCTGCAATCTCTGTTAAGAACCGTTTGCAATCCTGCCATATCACATTTGATCGTCGTGGCGGTCATAAATTTGTTACAGTATCCGTCTACTTACCAGTATACGGCATTGTATATTTTGTCTGCATGTATAATCCACAATCAAATACGCTTCAGCCGGATATTCTTGCAGACCTACTGCCTGAAAACAAGCCTGTCATCCATGCCGGGAATTTAAACTCAAAGAATCAGGAACGGAGTTGTAGAAAAACTAACAAGAATGGCGAGAAACTACTAGAATTCATTACTGGTCATCCGATCTATTTTTACGCCCCAGATGACTACATATATCTGCCATCTGACCCACGCAAAGGTGACATATTAGATGTTGTGTTAACAACTATGTCTGTCCTTATGTGTTTAGAGGTGAAATTGAATTTATTGTCTGATCATGTACCGGTTTTAGATACTATTGGCATCAGCCAATTTAAGGAAACAAGTATAAAAAATGTTACTGATTGGAAAAAATTCACTTGCAGTTTAACTGAATGTTATCCACCATTTCAACCATTGAAAAATAATAACGACATTGATCACGCAATTACAACGCTCGCAGATCATATAATGAATGCATACAAAAATACCACACATAGTGTCCCTGCGAACAAATTTACAGGACAACTCCCGATGAGGATAAGAGAAAAAATTAAAGCACGTAACCGTCTTAGAAAAATATGAAGCATTTCATGGGACTCTAGGATTAAAAAGTAATTAAAGAAACTGAATAAGGAAATAAAACGGAATATAACTCAACATAGAAAGGAAATCTGGGATGAAAACATCCTCAGTTTCAGCACACCGGATAGCTCGTTCTGGGCCTTTACTAAGCGACTGAAAAATAAACCCAAGATTAATAAACCTATTTATGATGGGCAAAGAATTGCACTTACTAATAAAGACAAGTCGGAAATAATTGCCGATTATTTAGAAATCCAGTTCTCTCCTAACCCAGGTAACGACGAATTTATTGAATACATAAATCATTATGTCAAAGATTGGATTGATGCGCCGTCGGCCGGAAACTGCCCGAATTTTGCCTCACCGCAAGAAATAATTGATATTGTTAAAAAATTGAAAAACAGGAAAGCCCCAGGACATGACACATTAACGAATTTAATCATCAAGAACCTTCCGAATAGCATTATTTGCAGAATCGTTAACATCATTAATGCATGTCTCACTCAGAATTATTTCCTGACCTGTTGGAAATGTGCGAAAGTAATTTTATTACCCAAGCCAAGCAAGGATCACACGAGGCCAGATGGATATAGGCCAATCAGCCTATTACCAGGACTTGGTAAAATTTACGAACGCGTCATATTAAACAGACTGCGAAAATATTATGAGAAGCTGCCAAAAGAACAATTCCGACTCCAAAAAGGACTTTCAACCGTCAAGCAACTAGTTCGACATACCGAATTTGTAGGCAATGCCCTACATAATAAAGAATGCGTAGCCCTCCTCATGCTGGAAGTGGC
This sequence comes from Stegodyphus mimosarum, assembly GCA_000611955.2. Lineage (NCBI taxonomy): Eukaryota > Metazoa > Arthropoda > Arachnida > Araneae > Eresidae > Stegodyphus > Stegodyphus mimosarum. Next base: position 134,504 of record KK116525.1, on the reverse strand, counting down.
GAAAGCTTTCGACCGCGTCTGGCATGAGGGGCTTATTTACAAGCTCATAGCACTGGATTTTGAAGTCGATATCATCAAGATATTGCACTCATTTATTACTGATAGGAGATTCTTTGTCTTTATTGGACAAGACACGTCTAGTCACCGAATTATACGTGCCTCCGTTCCGCAGGGCTCAATATTGGGGCCCGTAATTTATTTATTTTATGTTGCGGATTTCCCGCGTATCAATGTCAACAGAAACTATCTCATTTGCTGTTATGCTGATGATACTGGGGTAGCAATACCCCAGCAATACGGTCAAGACGTGCAGAACTTGCGGTACGCAAGCTACAGGAGTACATACCGTTTATAGAAGAATGGTGCAGACAATGGAGGATTGCGGTAAATACGCATAAATCACAATTATTAATTATTCGCAGGAAATATGCAAAAAAAGGATTGAGATGTACTTTAAAATTATTTAATGAAGAAATACCAATTGTGACTAAAGCCACCTATTTAGGTATCGTCTTAAATACGACCTTTAAATGGAATGACCACGTCAAGAATATTACTCAGAAAACATTTGGAGTTATTAATAGTCTCATCCCAATACTCGGGTGTTGCTCGAGCTTAGATCTTTACAAGAAAAGGCATGGCTATACTACGATTGTCAGACCTATCATGACTTACGCTTCACCAGCTTGGGCTGCGTACTCTCCTAATGATATTAAGAAACTCCAAGTAATTCAGAATAAGTGTCTACGAATTATGACTGGAGCGCATTACTATGTCTCAAACTTTACGCTGCATAATGATTTGCAGCTGGATACTGTAGAGAAATTTATGCACAAGTTAAACAAAAATTTCTTAGAAAAAGCAGTAAACTGTCAACAGATGCAGTATTTTAATACATTTGACTATGCTGTTCTCGATGAGGATAAAAATCTTCGTCCGTTTGCAGCATTCCTCAAGTGGGATTCAAATTTTCCGACGTAGCGTAGCATATTTAGGCTATTGTACATATCTTAGTATTGCTTTCGCATTTATATTTACTGTATGTACTTTCGTATGTTTTATTTATGGTATTATGATTAATATGTGTTTTTTGTATCTATTTTAATCTGTATATTGTAATTGAAATTATCTAATTTGTAACCACTATATTGTCATTGTAATTTTATGTTTTGGTTCTTGCATTGCTCGGCGTTTATTATGTTATTTCACAATTTACATCACAGACATTTACATTTCTTGCTTGCGCTGACTTCCTCTAACTTCTCTGGTGTTTCTACTTTTAATTGCGGAGTCGTTGCGGCCCTCCTGTACCCTCGCCAAATTATCACGTGTCCAGAGCTTTTATCGTCATGTGGCCTGCGGGCAGTATTTCATGAGCCGGACAAGTCACACTCATTTGTGATATACCGGCTATAACAGTGATGATTGATTGATTGATTGCAATTTATAGATTGCCTTCTTAGAAAACTTTCTTTATCTACTTCTTTATTTTATATATATATATATATTTTCCTTCTTAAATTACTTTGAAGTATGTTACCAATCTGGTAACATACTTCAAAACCGCAGGTGCCGATAGTGCAACCACAGGTGCATTATACCGCAGGTGCCGATGACCTGTCAAAGCTTACGAAGCATAATTGTCATCTCATTTTTGGTCTCCGATACCCCATTCTAAATCAAATGAAGGAGTGGCTTCTTATTGGGAGGCGGGGCCTATTTTATTCTGTGTATCTCGTACCTGATATGTCTTCAAATTCACCGCTTTTCCCCCCCTCTTCGTCTTATCTTACAGGTTAAAAATGCTTCTTAATCAATATAAATTAGCTTTATTAAAGAGATTATCTTCTTCTCCCCTCTTGCTTGCTTTTACCCTATGTCGAGTAATTTTTCTTCTTACTGTACTTCCTCCAGTTACAAGTACTCCTTTATTACATTTTCAAGTGAATTAAATTCCATGGAAGCAGCTCCAATGCATGTTTGCATCATCCTGTGTAGAATAACGTAGTGAAAATGACATGACTTCTTGCATCAGTTTTTCTTACGAAGGAACTAGGACAGTCAGTGACCGGAGGCCCCGTTTCTTGCTCAGGAAGTTCTTGAGAGGGAAAATAGTAATCTTGGGCATAGATAAATGCAGTAGACTGTTATCTTTGCTACTAGGATCTCTTTCAGTTCTCTTACTTTGAATTATATGCTAATATAAATACAGTGTGCTTTAATTTGTTAAACTAGTGCTTTACTAAATTATGAAGGTTAAATTAATGAATAAATATTATGTTTAACTAATAAAAAATTTAATTAACAATCGTATTTTAGAAAAATTTTCTACTTCTTTTCCTTTCCTTTCTATAGGCCTTTTTTTTCTCCTCTGTCGGACATTGGGCCATTTATTTTTATTTTCTTTTGTCCCCACGTTTCTGTCTGGCCTTTTCAACTCGCACAAAGTGTACGAGATTCATTTTTACTCTCCTCTGAAATACGAAATTGCCCCCTTTCTATATACCTTTCCTTCGCACCTAAGCTTGATTTTTCGCCCATCGGGGCAGAAAGACTTAGCGGGTGCAAAACAAGACTTTGTTTACTTTGTCTTGTCTTGTCTACACTTCCCCCTCTGTCGCTGTCGGGCTCGTTTGTCCACCGATACAAATGTCTTTAGTGTTAATTTAATGAGCAGTTATGGGGTGATTGTTGTAAATAAATGTCTGTTATTTAAAATTAACCACCTCTATATGTGTGACCCATCATACAGTGAAGCCTGGCCGGGCCTCTACAGATATTTATTGTCGCAATCAGCACATCGCGACAAATAGTGACCAGTGAACGTGTTTTTTTAATCGGAATAAATCCGAGCAATTTCAAGAAAAGAGGAGAATTTCTTCTATTATAGCGTTTGGTGATAATGCATAAAATGCATCTCAGTGAATATTTCTGTGTTATTGTGCGTATTGGATTACTTCAACGTATTCGTTCTAGCAGGTTCTAGCAACGTGCGACTGGATAATTTTTGTGCATCCAAGGTGTGTGATATTTTGTACCAGTTATTTCCGCAAAATGGATAGTATAAATGTGCATTCGTAAAGTGGGTGAGTTTTATTTTTCTTATGTATCTCTCACGCTGTAGATCATTCGAACCCAGTTTCTAACATCAATCATTTAGAGCTTCTTATATGTATTTAGTGCTTCACGTGTACTGCAACTGCATTCCTGAACTGAATCATTTTATTTTCATTTGCGTTTATTTATATGCATTATTGAAATGGCTACTAGCTATCCCCCAACCGCTGATGACAAGCAAATGGCTCGCGTTGCTATAAAACCTGCCCCATTTTGCCGTAATGATCCTAATCTTTGGTTTTTCTCAATTAGATGCCTATTCAAGCTTAGAGGTATAACACTAGATGACACGAAATTTTATACCGCAATTTCTGCCCTCGACACCAAAATTCGACAGTAAGTCCGCGAGGTAGTTCTGAAACCACACTCGGATAACAAATATGAGAAGTTGAAAAATAAATTAAATTCAGTGTATGAGGAGTCAAACTAAAGCAACTCTTGCAGGATTTTCAACTTGGTGATATGAGCCCCTCCCAGTGATTGTCAAAAATTCAGGAACTTCCAGGTGACAATTTTAAATCGAATGTGTTACTATCATTGTGGCTCAACCTTCTCCCGAGCAATATCCAGGCTATTCTTGCTACTAGTAATGAGAATCTACCCCAATCGGTCCATATGGCAAACAAAATTCATGTTGTTCTCCAGCCACAAGCAATTAATCAAGTTCAGCATCCCAGTGTTGATATTTCATCGCTCCAGCAACAAATCCAAGAATTATCATTGCAGGTCGCAGCTTTACAGGCACGACCTCAGTATCACCTGGTCGGCAGATCAAAGTCAAGGAACCGGCATAATAGGGACTACCAATGCACGCAGTCCAGTGAGCAAAAAGAAATTTGTTTCTATCACTCGCGATTTGGTGATAAATCGCGTAAATGTAAGCCTCCATGCGCATTCCAACAAATCTCTTTAAATTGAGCGGGCTGTCACTCGAAGCCACGAGTGGTAGTGGCCAGTGTATTAGTCAATTATTTGTAAATGATAAATCGTCAGGCAGGCGCTTTCCTGTCAATACATGTGCTGACATTTCAGTCTTACCTCTCTCTCTTGCCGAATCAAAACGTCCGCCAAGAAAATTAAGCTTATTTGCAACTAATGAATCAAAAATCGCTACATTTGCAATGGTATTAAGGTCTTTAGACCTAGGTTTGCGTCTGAAATTTAAATGGCCATGTGTCATAGCTGCGGTTTCGCACCCAATAATTGGTGCTGACTTTCTGCAAATAATTTCTCTTTTGGTCGACATTAAAAATCGACGCTTACGCGACTCAATCACACAATTGTTTGCTGCAGGTAGTATCTGAAATGCTACTAATTTTGGAATTAAATTAATTGCCAGTATTTCTCCTTTCCACAAACTACTTAAGCAGTATCCTAACGCCATCCGCTCGGTAACCCGGAAACCAACTGTTGACCACGGTATTGTGCATCACATAGAGACCACTGAACCACCAATCTTTGCGAAAGCAAGGCGGTTGCCTCCTGAGAAATTAACGGCCGCAGAAGAAAAATTTAAATGTATGCTTGAACAGGGAATTTGTCTGCCCTCAAAAAGTTCATGGGCTAGTCCACTGCACTTGATCCCCAAGTTAAAGCAGTTACTTTGTCTGACAGATATCCAGTTCCTCATATTCTGGACTGCATGCAAGTCTTGAAAGGCAAAGGTATTTTTCTACGTTAAATTTGACTCGTGCTTATCATCAGATCCCAGTCAATCCACCTGATATACCCAAAACTGCTGTCATAACTCCTTTTGGGTTATTCGAATTTTCTGTTATGATTTTTGGGTTATGTAACGCCGCACAAACGTTTCAGCTTTTCATATATTAAGTCATTCATAATTTAGAATTTTGTGTGCATATTTCGAAGATATTCTTGTAGCTTCGACAAACGAAAATGAGCACATTGAACACTTTCGTTTAGTTCTTGACAGATTTCAGTCCTATGGTGTAGTTTTCAATCCATCAAAATGTGTTTTCGTAAAATCCCAAATGTTCTTCCTTGTCCATGAGGTTTCCTCGGAGGGTGTTCGCCCTCTTAGTGATATAATTACTGCAATTCAAAATTTCCCAGAATCCAAAAGTATCCAGGAGTTGCGCCGTTTTCTGCCCATATTGAACTTTTATCCCCGCTTCCTTCCTTATTCCTCTGCAATGCAGGCACCTTTGCATACATATTTAATCGGCAGCAAAAAGAAATGTATGCGACCAATTATTTGGTCGGCCGAATCTCGCTCAGTCTTTGTACAATATAAGGAGGACCTAGCTTCGGCAATAGCGCTTAGATACCCTTCTAAGCATCCGTTAGCATTAATAGTGGTTGGCGCGTCTAATTCGGCTATGGGTGCGGTTTTGCAACATCTTATAGACGAAGCATGGAAGCCACTGGCATTTTCTCAAAAGCGTTTCTGCAGCGCAATCAAAATATTGCACATATGATCGCGAATTTCTTAGTGGGTATGAGACAGTTAAACATTTTCGTCATATGTCCATCAAAGTCGGGTGTTTTCTATCTATACCGACAACAAGCCTCTGATTTTCGCCTTTCAACAAAACCCTGACATGGCCTCCCCCAGATAAATGCGTCACCTATATTACATAGCGCAGTTTACAACTGATATTAGACATGTTGGAGGCTCTCAAAATACGACCGCTGATGCTATGTCCAGACTGAACAGGTTCATTTGCCTTCAAGAACAGATTTCGCCGCCATTGCAGTGTCAGCAACAAGATATAGAATTACAAAATCTTTTGTCTGACAAAGCTTCACATGAACTTAATTTACTACATATGCAACTGGAACCAAATCTGAACTGTACTGCGGTGTGGGGGACAATGTGGTGCGATCATAAATTGAACGAAAATTTCGACATCGTAGTTTAGCAGCCTTCACAATTTATCCCATCCTGGCATCAAAGCTTCCCGCATGTTAATTCAACAGCTTTTGAGGGGGCCTGGCATGCAGAAGGATATCGTTGTATGGGCTAGAGCATGCGCAGATTGTCGAAGGTTAAAATTCCATAGACACACTCGAGCTCAATTGCGACAGTTTGACTTACCATCTGCTCGCTTTAGCCATATCCATATTGATTTGCTTGGACCCTTATCTCCATCACAAGGTTATACATATCTCCTTACGTGTATCGACAGGTACACACGTTGGCCAGAAGCTATCCCTGTTGTAGATATGTCAGCTGACACAGTGTCCAGAACATTTTTTTTGCGCGTGGATCTCACGGTTTGGAGTACTCGAGTGTATTACAACGGACAAGAGACGACAGTTCGAGTCTCAATTATTTACTGCATTAACGAAATTCTTGGGAACTAAAAAGATCCACACATCACCGTACCATCCGAATTCCAGTGAACCTGTCGAGAGGTTTTTATCGCTCTCTTAAAAAGGCCATTAGATGCCCTACTTCTTTTCACTGGGTTGATGTTCGTCCCAGTGTTGTTAGGATTAAGAACGGCTTTTAAAGAAGACCTGTGTTCTTCCAGTGCTGAAATAGTCCACAATGTCAATTTACGCTTACCTGGAGATTTTTTAAACCTCACTAAAAATCAGTCAGTGTCGAGCCTCATGTGTTTCTCAGGCAATTGCCCGAAACCATGGCTACATTATCTCCTACACCTACAAGTGTACATTCTTCAAGACCTGCGTTTATTTCCAAAGAGCTCGCCGAATCCTCGCATGTATTTTTAAAGTGTGATGCATCAAAAAAGTCTTTGGAGACTACTTATGCAGGCCCACATCTGGTTCCAGGTCGCACATCCAAGAACTATCGGATACTTGTCGGTAAAACAAAGAGACAGTAGTTAGCAACCGGCCTTTATTTTTGTATCAGAAATTGTCAAGGCTAATACTTCTTCAGTCACACCCCCTTCGAAGGCACCTACACCTTTACCCCATGTGTCTACACCTCCAGTCACCACTGCATCATCACCTGTTCCTGGATTTCAGAAGTAAAGTGTTCCCCAGCATACACGTTTGGACGTATGGTCCGATTTAACCCTCGGTACCTTTAATTCCGTTGACACTGGAGGGGGAGTGCTGTGGCAATAAAAGAACTTCTTTTTTGTTACTCGCCAACTGCGTGCCCGAAACTTTAGCTGTAACTGTAACGGAGATTTTTGGGACGCTGTAAAAGCTTTTTGTTCTGCCTCTGTCACGCTCGGTCACATTTGTCCACCGATGCAAATGTCTTCAGTATTAATTCAGTGAGTAGTTATGTGGTGATTGTTGTAAATAAATGTTTGTTATTTGAAATCAACCATCTCTATGTGTGTGATCCATCACACACAGAAGCCTAGCCGGGCCTCTACAGATATTTATTGCCGCACTCAGTACATCGCGACAATTCTTTTCAGAAAAGTAATTTTATGGTTTATTTAGTGATTAATCTAATATGTACCCAAACGTCTTGCATTTAAGTGCTTATTTGTTGCATAGAACTGTAGCTTTTTTAATTCTGAGTGCAACGATTTTGGAGTTGTAAAAATGCATCGGTTATCATAAATTAAGGAAAAATCACAAAAATCACGATTACTGAAAATGCAACATGTAGAATTTTATGAAACTTACCCACAACATACAACACAAAGTAAGGTATCAAATAACATAAAAAGAAATTACCAGACAATTATGGTAGTATATAAATTAGCCCCTGTATGAAATGAACAAATCGAAGGTGTCAGCTTGCTATAGGAAAAGTACTTCCAATATGGAATATGATCGCCTCTAGAAGCAATACAGCAAATAGAGCGGTGTGTGAAGCTTTCAATTATGCGGTCTATCAGTTCCATAGGATGCGAGAGCCATTGCTCTTGCAAAGCAGTTGCAAGCGCGGCAATGGTCTGAGGGGGCGGATTGAGAGCAGCTAGACGTCTCCCTAACGCATCCCAAACATGCTCGATAGGATTCAAGTCCGGGGATTGAGCTGGGCACTCCTTGTGCATAATTGTTTCCTGTTGAAGATAATCACCTACGATGCGAGTCCTGTGTGGTCTTCCGTTGTCGTCCTGTAACAGGAAAGCATCACCTATTCCCCCGGCATATGGGCGCACATAAGCATCAAGGATTTCATCCCTATAAACCTGAGCATTCATGGTTCCCCTTGGAAAAACATGGAGGTCTGTGCGTCCAACCAAAGAGATGCCACCCCAAACACAGACTCTGCCTCTTCCGTATGCACCTCTTTCACGGATGTTTGACGGATGATAACGGGTTGCGTAATGGCAAACCGCACATTTAGTTGATCAATGTTAAACGAATTTCACTTACTGCGCATGCCCAGAATAGAATTTGGCGCAATTTTAAAAGAATTTAAATACGGTATATTAACGGTAAACCACGCAAATAAATTAAATACAGTAAACCACGCAAATTTTCGTTTAGGAAGGATTACAAAAAAGAAATTTTATAAGATATACTTGTTGAATGCTTATAGATTATACTTCTGAGGAATAAAAGCAATTGAGGATTTACAGTACGTTCCATTCGTATATACTTTAACAAATTAAGGAATAAATCCAGTTTAAATTACTGAATTAAAGTCAAATAACTGATATTTAATGTAATGTTTATGAACAAAATAAACTAAAATGAAATTAAACAGAAGCACATGTAATAAGCACACAGAAATTTCCATAGTATTGCAATTGTAAACAGTAAAACCAGCATGACTAATAGGCTTGTGTAGGGTTGCTTATGTTTAGTCGCCAATATTTCCTCCCTCGCCAACGGTACACTAGTGAGCATGCGCAGTAAGCAAAATTCGTTAACATTGATTAACTAATTGTGCGATTTGCCATTACGCTAACGGGTTCCAGGTTCTCTCGTTATGAAATAACGCCTACTATTGCTTTCTAGACTAAACCTTGACTCATCCGTAAAGAGAACAGCACTCCATTGATCAGGCGTCCAGTGAACATGTTGTCGTGCCCACTGCAAACGGTCCCTCCTTTGGCGTGACGTGAGCAACACGCAAATGGCTGGTCGCCTCACACACAGACCACCTTCGTGAAGCCTTCTACGCACAGTTGATGTTGACACCAACCTTCCAGTGGCTGCAGTAAGGGAGGATCTAAGAAGAGTAGGAGTAGCGGTTCTATTCCTGCGTGCACATAATGTCAAATATCGGTCATCAGCACTCGTCATAGCAGTTGGCCGTCCTTGGCTGAACCTATTAGATGCCGAAGCTGGGGTTTGAAATTGCCTCCAAAGTCTATGAACCACAGGACTCACATTTAGCCATCTGGCCACTTCTGTTTGACTTTGTCCTGCCTCTAGTCTCCCAATGGTTCTCCCTCGTAGTTCCGCAGGCAAATGATGCCTGGAGGTCATTGTTACGAACTGGCTATCACAGATTTCTGATGTCACTATCACAGTGAAATATGTGCACTTGCTCTCAAACATGGACTTTTATGCTCGTCGCAGATGACATATTCCGAGTGCAGCGCCACTAGTTTGCATATTGCAGTTTTACTCAGCTACTCTTACTTGGCAACATATTTAAATTTTACACGGTTAGGCTTGTTTTTGAGGGAGTTATCGCTATTTTTGTGATTTTTCCTGAATTTATGATAACCAGTGTAGGTCAGTTAGAATTCGAAATAAGCTAATTTCATTTCTAAATGCTTTAGCGACAATTTTATCACCAGGTTGGCGATTTTTGGCTATTTTGCACCCCGTTGGAAACTTTTTGTATCATTTGTAAAATCAAATTTTTGAAGCCCTTCGACTGATTCTTCCAGCAGTTTCCAGAGTCAAAACTACGGGTTATAGATACGGTTCGAAATGCTAGGGAGTTCAGCTGTGAATCAGTTGCGAGACTTGGCGGTTAGCTGAGCTACGAGTAAGGGTTTACCCTGGGAGTACTTTGAGGAACTTAATGATTTATTTCATATGCTAAAGGGACTATCATATCTAGCGACGCGCTCTGCTAGGCGGGACATTTCCGAGAAACATGATTCTAGTAGCACTGGTTTAAACAGGCGATTTCCGAGAAATGTACCATCCAGCCGAGGACAAGATGTCCGGGTTATGAGGAACATTTTGAAATCTTTCAGAAAATGTTTCGTTCGCAGCTGTGTTCCATGTAGAGATGAACAAATCAGACGAAAGTTCTGCTTCTGAAGGATCACGGGTAATTTTCAATATGGAGATGGCTGCAATTGTGAGATTTTGAATGGTGGAAATGGAAGCCGATTTATTTGAAGATATACGGAAAACGCCGTATATATATTGGTGTTTTGTTGTAGTATAACTGTGTAATCATTTTTAAAATGTTTGTATATTCATTAACTTTATTATCGTGGAAATTTCAGAGTAGACAGTATTTTATGACGTGCTATTTCTGATGATTTGTTTACAAATTATTCGTCACCAAATTTGCGTATGAAAGTGTGAAAAGAAATGTTATTGTTATATAATAGAAGTTTTTTATTCAATATAAGGTGAATACTTTTTTAAAATCTGTTGTATATGCGCGACTTTACGTTTACATTTACTACTTTTAAATTGAAATTGCATAATCAGCAACATACTCTAAACAACATAAAAGGTGCGTAAAAATTATAGATTATGTAATAATGAGGATAGACATTAAATTTGCATGCTGTTATCTTCGTGTTATTAATGAAATGCACTTTAGATTATAAATATATAAAGAACTACATTTTTATTATAAATGCTACATATTGATACATTTTAAATTTATGGATTTATTATTATGAATGATGAAAAACATTTGTGTATACATTCATTTATATAAATCTTATTCATTACATTAATACTAATAAACATACATCAACAACTTCTAAACCATCGCATCTCTTTCTCTATGTGTAGGTAAATATATGACTTATTAGATGTATATATATATATATACATATGCATGCATATATATATATGCATGAATACAAAAATGAAGATTGCCAGAAACTTTATTTCAAGCTACTTCTAATTCATATCACGATCATGTAATTGGCAGCAACTGTAGTCATCCGTTCTTTGCACGTTATCATGGATATGGAATACACAGTTGAAAAATAATTGGTGAATTTTGTGCATTAGGCTAGTGATTAAAAGTCACCCATTTATACACAACCTTTGCATTTGTAATTTACTTGAGAATTTAAACAAAAACATCCAGGATATCTTGCACATGCTGCAGAATCGCGGTACAAGTGACTTGCGCGACCGCCACAGCTTGTCGGCGGATGCGTCGATCCACAATAATAAAATCATAAATAATGACAAATCACTGAATGTAAAAGTATTTACAAAAATATATACAACAGATCATTACAAGAAGCGGAGTTAAAAAAATATACAATTTAAAAGTAACAATTAATGTAAATAAACACATGTCATTTTGCCAAGGTATTGAGCCAACAGTATTAAAATATTACAAAATATATTTTGTATACGGAATTTGAAAGCAAACGTCTCTTTCACCTATCTGAGGGATAACTGATTCCTGTTTGGCTTTCAAGGCTGTTTACCAACTGAAGATGGTAACCCGGTCTCATGGAATCGCAGTTCCAAGAAATGTTTCTTTCGACGTCGTGTTCCGGCAAAGAATAGCGTATGTGATAAGGGTATAAGGAGGAATTACTAAATATCCGTTTCCTCCTTGAGTTATTTCCAGCCACTTTTGTGCTGTGTGGGCTATTTACCAAGCTTATTTTTCTAATAAACTGCTCACATCTTCATACTTATCTGGACTCATTATTTAAAGAAACATAACGATCCCGTGGCTTGTACCAACACTTTGCTGGAGATTGCATAGATCTGTACTTTACATGGAAGTTACTCTTCAGTAGAGTGCTGTACATAAGCTAGAATTTCAAAACTTAGCCCCTATCTTTGGATCTCTTTATTTGAAACCTTATGCGCTTCCCTGTAATCGGGAAATGCTTCCTTAGCAAACGTTTTCCTATTATTATAAACTTAATTGCAATGAATTTTCTCTTTAACAATTACTCTTAATACTAACCGCACTGCTAGAATTATACACAGTATCTAACTCTCTATTTTCACATGTGAAAATAAATATTAGTTAAAAGTAAACCAAGCTAATTAAAAAATCAAAACTTTACATTCCACACAAGCAATTATAATTTTCTCGAGCTGAATAGTAAGCTTGTTTACATGTGTAACTACGTATACGTTAGTTTACATGAGTATGTTAGCTCGTGAGAGTGAACTGTATTTAAAAATATTTTGAATACAGTTCGAAGCCTTTTATAAGTCATTCGTGTTTTATTATCTTATCAGCAGATACACTGCTCGACATTGAAAATGCAACACCAAGAAAGAGTGGTCAGAAATTTATGCAAATTTTAGAGTAGACGGACGTCAGTGAGTTATGCGAATGATGTGAAATGCGCAGCTTTCCGACGCACGTGAAGTAAGATATAAGGGAAGGAACGCGCAGAATGGCCAATATTCGTGTCGTTATTTCTACCAGACGAATTATCGAAGAAAGTTGGTTTTTGTCTCGGAGGATACATGTAATAGGAGAAAATGCCAGGCCGCCTTCAACGAAGGCACTTCCAGCAGATAGACGATTTTACGAGGGGTACGGTGATCGGGCTGAGAAAGGCGGGTTGGTCCTTACGTCAAATCGCAGCTGATACCCACATGGATGCGAGCACGGTGCATCGGCTATGGCGAACATGGTTGGAACAAGGAAATGTGGGGAGAAAGAGGGGTGCAGGTGCAGCCAGAGTGACGTCAGGACGCGTGGATCGACGCATCCGCCGACAAGCTGTGGCGGTCGCGCAAGTCACTTGTACCGCGATTCTGCAGCATGTGCAAGATATCCTGGATGTTCCCGTGTCGACCAGAATCATTTCCCGTCCATTAGTTGAACGTGGCCTGCACTCACGGCATCCGTTAAGAAGACTGCCATTGACCTCACAGCATAGACGCCAACGTTTAGAATGGTGCCGGACTGGAGCGATGTGGATGACAGAATGTTCTCAGATGAGTCACTCTTCTGTTTATCCAGTGACAGTCGCCGCATACGTGTGTGGCGTCGACATGGAGACAGATCTAATCCGGCAGTGACTGTGGAACGCCCCACCGCGCGACAGCGTGGCATAAGGGCTTGGGGCACTATTGCCTACGATTCCAGGTCACCTCTAATTCGTATTCAGGGCACTATGACGCCCCAACGGTACTTGGATAATGTACCGCGGCCGGTAGCAATCCCCTACCTTCAGGGACTGCCTAATGAAATTTGTCAGCAGGATGGCACCCGACCACACAGTGCTCGCATCTCCCAACATGCTCTGAAGGGTATACAGATGCTTCCCTGGCCACCGTACTCTCCTGACCTGTCTTTCGATTGGTGTGTGGGATGTGATTGGACGCCGTTTGCAGACTCTGCTCCTGCCTCGTTCAGAAGACGAACTGTGGCAAATGGTTGAAAGGTAATACGGAGCCATCCCTCAGGACTCCATCCGCACTCTTATTGACCCTATGCCTAGACGTGTTTCTTCGTGCATCGCTGTCCGCGGTGATCGTACATCCTACTGAGCCGACGCCGTTCTCGCTTTTTATTCTGACTATCATTTTGAAATAAAGATCGCTTATTGCTGCTTGCTGTCTCTGTCATTTTTCCAAATTTCATCACTTTCTGACCACTCCTTCTTGGTGTTGCATTTTCAATGTCTAGCAGTGTATAATGCATTTGAATACCGTCCCGTAGACAGCAATGTCTAATGTTCAGATAAGAAAAAGAATGGCAATACAACTGCTTCAAAGTCTTGAGTAGCGACAGAGCACCAGTCACCGAAGGGTAAGAGCGTGTGTTTTCGCTAGGATTTGAACTTCCGCGCAGCTGGCCCGTTTGCTGAAATCTGCATCGGGGTCGAAATATCAGTGTTCAGCGGTTTTGTCGCTCCTCTGATACTGGACTCAAATTTTGCTTGAAAATAGTAGAAAATCGTGTATCAGTTTGCTATTCCATTGAAACCTTAAAACCTGATAATTTAGGTGTACATTGTAATTTTTATGTTGAAAATTTTAATTACTTCACATGAGCTGTTAAATACTTTTAAAGTATTTATTTAACACTTTAGAAATTTCTTTTTAATTTCCTTTGACAATGAAAAAGTAAACTAAATAAAGCGATTCTTTCTAACTTACATTAGCATATATCAGGCTTTTTTGATAAAATATTTTGTGCTAAACTGTTTCATGTGGTGCTCGGAACACTAATTTATCATATTCTTCAAAGAAACCTTTCCTTTTTTTTTTCAAGAACTCAAATTTCTTTAAGAAATTCATTTTTTTCCTTTTGTTGCACTTTCTGGGAAAAAATTCATAAAAAAAGCTTTTCACCATAAAACAAGCATTAAAAAAGGAAAATATCCGCTGTGAGATTTATTAATTAGAAACGTTCTATTCGCAAATCAGATTCAGAATGAACCGTGTCTATGTCTCTATTTGCTAGATAAATTGTTCTGATATATATTGATAAATCTCTGAGAGTTAAATGTATGCGTAGTTAAATAATACAGCTTTAGTTTCTGTGAAACATGAAAGAAGCAGAACCACAATTGTTTCGTTGGCTTATTTCGATTACAACCCTGAACCCGTCTTATAACAACCATTTTGAGCATAAATGCTATTCCCGTGTCTCCTCAAGCTAAATTTCAAGTTAGTATACTGTACAGGATCTTGATGTCCTTCAGAAAATTTCTATCAATTCTACTAAAATGAAGCGGCCATTATACACAAAGAAAGTACAGGGTGATCAGCGAATAAGCCCTGATTTCAAAATTAAATATCTCTACAACAAAGATCGATATTATTATGCTGTAAACTGTACGTTTATTAGCAAAACTGTAAAAATGGTGTACAAAAGTTTAAAAATTTAGTTACGAAAATCGTTAACAAATAACGCTCTAACCGCAATGACCTATCAATAACCTTCAAAATGTAGAAGGTGAAATATTGTATTCCATTGAACAACGTGTTTTTTTTTGGTTCTGGAATTTCACCGATTAGGTCACAGTCCTATGACAACACGTCGCAGTTTTCAAAACCGATTCAATGTTCCAGTTGGACCTGATGCGAAAACCATTCGCATGCTCTTCACGAAATTTGAACGGACTGGTAGCATGGCTGATAATGGGAAGGGAAATGTTGGGCCTAGGCAAACAGTGCTCACTCCTGAAAAGGTAGCCAAAGTTTCTGGAATTGTTCAGCAAAATCCTAGGAAAAGCATCTGACGGATTGCATCAGAGACAGGTTTGAAGTACACAAGCAAGCAAAAAATATTAAAAAATAGCGTACGGCTGTTTCCATACAAAATCCAAAGTCATCAGGCCATACCCATGAAAGCTGTGCAACAAAGGGTTGACTTTACGAATCAGATTCTAACAATGATCGACAAGGACAGATTTGATGTGAATTGCATCTGGTTCACAGATGAGGCACATTTTCATTTGAATGAAATCGTTAATAAACAAAACTGGAGATTTTGGGGTGCCGAAAATTCTCATTTGTGTGAAGAGAAAGCACTGCATTCGCCTGAAGTTACTACATGGGCTGCTGTATGCGCCAGAGGCATTATCGGACCCTTTTTCTTACGAGAAACGATAACTACTGAATGTTACGTTACATTTTTGGAACAATTTGTCAGCACTCAACTAGCGTTGGAGGATCGACCAGGTATCGAGTGTTTCATGCAAGATGGGGCTCGACCACATCGAACAGATAAGGTTTTCGCTTTCTTCATGAATACTTTGGGAATAGAGTAATTGCGTTAGATTATTCGCAATTTACTGACCCAGGAATAGCTTCGCCTCCATATTCTCCCGATCTGAGTCCTTTGACCTCTTTCTGCGGGGCGCATTGAAGGACACTGTCTATCGAAACAATCTCGCTACTCTAGATGAGCTTGAATCGTTGACTGGTGTTGCATGTGATTCCATTTCCGTTGAGACATTGCAAGACGTGATGTCAAATTCTACTGTTCGTTTACGCCACCTCATTGTTTCGATTGGTGAACATTTTGAAAAAATTGTATTTTGATTGCAAAGGCTGCTCCACTTTATTTTTTTAAGACTCCTTTCAGAGAAAGTGTTTTCAGCGCAGAGCGCCATCTGTTAAAGATTTTCGTAACTAAATTTTCTAAACTTTTGTACACTATTTTCACAGTTTTGCTAATAAACGTACAGTTTACCGTATAATTCTATCGATCTTTGTTGTAGAGCTATTTAACTTTGAAATCAGGGCTTATTCGCTGATCACCCTGTAAATTCATAATTGAGTTATTATTTTGTTAAAATAAATTGCTTCCTTTTTGTACCAAAAAGCAAACAAATGTTAAATACATTTCCTTTTGCTCAAGATATAACTCGGTTTTAAAGATTTCTTTTGGCATCATCAAACTATTGTGATAAATATTATCAGCAGATAACAAATTTCATCTGCTGAAGACTTTTATAAAATGGAATGTCGGCTGAGACGACCCATGCAAAAATTCTGTAATTTTACATTTTTGTTGAAAGCATGATTCTAAATATATGAAATTATGTCCTTAAATGGCATTTATTCTGACGTAGTTCTTACTGAAATTAATTACAGAAATCTTGCTCAATGTGATTAACTAATCCATCAACTAAAAACGAATGCGTTTATTTATAATTCTAATTCATTCAATAGTTAGCATGAATTCGAAAACAAAAGTTATAAAATTTAGTTGCTTGTGTTTCTATTTAATGTCAAAGCTTTTCATAGAACTACAGTCTTGAAAAATGAATTAAGTAAAGATGTCTGAATAACGCTTGCATCATTCATTTTGATACATAATTTAAGAAAGCTGCCGATAATGGCTTTATCAAGATTTCGATGCACACCGAAAGTTCGGTCTATAAGTAAATGACCTTGGCAAGTTCTTCGAAATTTCCCATTATAGATAATAGTGAATTATAATATATTGATCGGGTACTTACGTATTATCCTGTCGATCATGAAAGTTAGCTACCATTGAACCACAAAAAACCGGCGGAAATCCCGTCATAGTTGCTCCAATTGTTCCTGTGGGGTTTTGAAGGGCGCTTCTTTATTTAAAGATTGACAACTTTCAAGTCTCTGGAACTTATCAGTATTTTGAAGCCGTAAAAGGGAAATTTCACGTACATCAACAGCTTCTATAAGCAATTCATTTTCAATTTTCTTAAGACAGACAGTAAAGGACCTTCTCAGACCCTTTTTTGCGCTTTTAACGCATTCAAATCCATTTTCATGAAATACTTCAAACTACGAGATTCTAAGTTTACAAGCTGACGTCACTACCCCAGCTTCAGTTCATTTCAGTTCGTAACAATTGCATTTCTTTGTTGTGTGAGTAAAATTTACGCAAATAAGGATGTAAGGTTAGTATTCCAGGGTTTACCATACGTTTGGCCCATATAACCCTTCAGTTTTTGTGCCAGGAAAATTCAGCATCACCCCCCCCCACACACACACACACCAGTGTAGGCTTAGCAGAAAAATTGCTGAACACCGACGTTTCCACACGGGATCCAGTCCCGCCGAACGAATTGGCTGCATAAGATTTTTCATGGTTTTTTCTACGTGTAACATGAATACTAACCAGCTTTCTTTAAAAAGTCTTATATGAAGACATCCCTTAACTTAGGCAGACAGCCTCAAGAGCTTTGCCATAATCCAAATAATGAGTCCAATCCTCGTACGCTATTTTAAATTTCGATTACTGTTTCATAAACTGAATAGTTTTCAAGAAGCAATGCATATTTGCCACGTGCTTCTGTTTTTTAGTTTCATTTTACTTTACGTGATTGTTACATTTCATCTTTAAGTTGGCATGTTTCTAAATTACGTACACGTGTCATGCTCCAATCGTTTGTTCTGTTCAGAAAGCCTCTTTGGCCATACTAAGATCTTTGTACTTCCTTTACACAATCATTTATTTATCGTATTATTATTTTTAATAATTTTTCAAACACCGCTCAACACATTATCGCAGATATTTCAGGCCATTCATTTTTGTTTTCATTTTTGCAAGTAAATTTGATTGAAGATTAAAAAACGTCTCTGCCTTTCAACAAGCATACAA
Source organism: Stegodyphus mimosarum (assembly GCA_000611955.2). Lineage (NCBI taxonomy): Eukaryota > Metazoa > Arthropoda > Arachnida > Araneae > Eresidae > Stegodyphus > Stegodyphus mimosarum. The sequence goes on along the minus strand of KK116525.1, from coordinate 116,287 downwards.
AACAGTTGTATCTCCTTTCGGTAAACGTTTGTTAGTAAAGAAATTAGGAATCGAAGGTTAGGATCCTTAAAATATTTATTACTATGAAGAAAATACACTTCAGAAAGCATCAATATCTAATAGAAAGCGCTCAATGGCAGTTAAATTGAAAAAATAATCGATTTATCTTTAAACAAAAAAATTTAAATGCTATACCATGTATCTTTACTCTTCGTAGGTGTAAAATAATTTTTCTTTTAACGAGCAGAATAAATTACGAAAATGTTGCATTGCTGTTCCGCCAAAAATTATTCGTTGCACGTTCGAAAATCGCAACAGGCCTTCTCGTAGCAACACGCTACGCTACTGAAACACGAAATGTTTACAAAGTACTTCACATTAAGTCCAAGAAAGGTCATTTTACTCTAAACTCTTTAAAGTGCGTTTAGTTTTTAATATTTAAATACTCGGAAAAAATTATTTAAAAATTATTGTAGTTATTTTTATATTTTGTTATAGTGTATCTTCACATATGATTTTTTTAATCTGCATTAAGAACATGAGAGATTAAAAAAACGTAGGGAAAATATTTTGCCATGAGGATAAAAACGTATCAGTTCCCAAGAAAAGCATCACCGTTTTAAAAACTTAACATATTCGCTTTCTAGATATATCTCTAGAAAAATGGATCTTGCTGATTTGGATACATGCAAATAAGTTTAAATTTCCTGCAAAGAAAACTGAGTTAGCGTGGTGGCGAAAATGCAAAACTCTACAGGTATTAATGGGAAATAAAATAGTAATTTTATCATTCAAAGACATGAACTGTTTGCTTCAATAACATGAGAAAATTAGTGACTGTGTTTGGATTTGTGTTTGGATAATTTTGCCATGACGCTGCCTCACTTGTATCTGTCATTCTAGAGAAATGGGTCTGTATTTGAAGGAGAAATTCGGAAAGAATGTAATTCCTGATATAATTTTAAATTTGTAATATACATATAACAAACCACAATAGGAGAAAATTTGGACAAAATCACATTTAGATAATGAATGCGTATTTTGCCTGTTGAAAAAAAAATCAGTTTGTATGTAAGCACAAGTTTGTAGTGATCAGAATATTTAATAACTTTAGCGTTCTGATGACTAAATAATTTTATACGTTTTCATTTGAATAAATCAAATTATTTATAGAAAAATTCAAAATTCAAAAGTTCAAGACAATAAATATTTTAATAGAAATCCAATATTATTAATTTAAACGAATACTTTCAAAAATGCTCTGACTATAAGAATAAAGTGTCAGGTATACCTGCAAGCAGAAATTCTCACATCTTGGTGAGTAAAACTCTATGTTGAATAAAAAGCGAGATCGGAAAACAGTTTTGATTTTATATAATTATTTACTTAAAATTTTGCTGCCTGAACTCTATAATTCATTGGAATTCATTATTAACTTAAGCGTAGATATCATAAAAAATCTCATCCTAAAAATTTCAGATTATTTGACATCCTTTTATTGCAAGTCATCTTTCACTTATTTCTTCACTTAGCGATCAACTTCGAAATTTTAGAAATATTTCTCTTGTTATTTAGAATCTAACTTATCTGAATTTTTTGCTATCCTATTTGAAAACATTTCTGATCTTAAAACTTAGTATTTAAAACATATTTTCACCTATTTCAATTTTTCGGTAAATAGTGTATTAAAGATCATTTAAATCTCGTGAAAGCACATGGCGTATCAAGAAAAGTTCGAATATTTTATTTGTAGAGATCCATTACGGATGCAGTAAAAAAAAACTTTAGTAAAATGAAAACATTATGGATTCAGCGAGTCCTTAATCTTTCTCGTGTTACGAAACAGCTACTTTGTCTTCTTAAATGATTGACTGATTGATCTCTGTCACCTCGGCAACTCTTTTGTCGTTGATTCGGTTAAACTGGCGAAGTTCAGACAGTCCTCCGACAGCGGAAGGTTTACGTTGTTAAGTAATTTGTGAAAGACGATTTAAAATTATTCTTTATTTGCATATCGGAATATACTAACTACTACAGGATCAGCCTGTTGTCTAACATGGCAGAGATACAAAAATGCGTTATGCTTATGAGAATTTCATGTTATACAGACAGAAACAACCCTATCTATGCAACATAGTTCGGTTGCGAAAGAATTACTGAACTATGCATTTAGTCGAAAGTTTCTTAGAAAAGATTTGGTCAGATCTGTAATAAAAACTGATGCAGCTGGAGTTTGTAGATGTGAAAAGGCATATGCACTGCCATAAACTTACATTTAAATGGATAACTAGAAACTTCCACCTTATTTTAGGTAATATAACTAAAGAAGCTAACTATATTTTACATTTCTTACCGAGGATATATTAGTCCATAGCCCCGTTACTTTTCTTTGATATACAAAGTGTTTTTAATACGTTCCTCTGTTAAATATTACTTCTCGAACTTAAAAATGAGTCGTAGGCCCAATTTTAAGAAATAAACCAAGTAAGGTAGGCTGTCAGGATGAAGGAATTTTGGGCATGAGGCACTTTTCAGTATAAGAGTATGAAATACAATTGGCTGACTGAATAACTGAATTGTTTCTCAGCTGCTACATATCATTTGGGAGAGAGAATTTCGCAACAAGAAAAATTGGTTTAAAAAAAAACAGATTTACACGACTTAAATCACTTTCACCTTGTAAGGATTTATATTTATTTTAAATAACCAATTTAGTTTAAGTTATATTTACTTTCCTATAAGCCTTCATTCCCCTAATTGTCAATGCCAGAATATTTAAATATGGTAGCGCGCGTGAAATAATGCAAATTCTACTTTGAGGAAATAAAGGTTTAAATACCGAGTTCTAGAAAAGAAAGTTAGAGAAGTTGGCAAGAGCAGTACTTTTGTAGCGTGAGCTTCTGTTTTGCATTTATTGCTGGTTAACGTGGCGTAACAGCTATTACTTTGCTGTCACTAGATATTCGATGCGGTTTTAGGAAACAGGATTATCTAAGCCCTGTAGAGTAATTCTACTGTTTCTTACTATCTTCGAATTTTTAGTTAGTTCTTGTTATTTGAGTTACCTCCCGAGTGAAGCGTAGTGTGTTAGCGTCAAGTTGACTCATTGTGAATTTTAAAGATTTTAATAAAGGATACTTTTAACCCTTCTCCTGTGTGGTATCTACACGTACTTCACCTGTCACATCAGAAGATAGACAAATGAGTCTTACAACTTCAAGAAAAGAACTGCAAAATGTCAGTTCTAGAGATCATATAAAACCTCAAAATAGTTTAATATAAATTTCAAAGTTTACTTGTCGGTTTCAGCAGTGACCGAAGCCTCGACAAAAGAATGTCGCCAAATTTAGGCGTCATACGATGGGAGGAAAGCACTTTTAAATAATGAAATTTTAACGTAAATACTAAACACAGGAAAAGAGATTTATTTCCAAAAATACAAATTTCTACATAGTAAAAAGTTGTAATTTATATTTCACGTGGACATAAAAGAGCAGTAACAGCTTACTGTTCTCAAGAATGTAATATTTGGAGAAATGAACCAGCTGTTGATGCAAAGACCTTTTTTCTATCTGGAAATTTTTCCCACTGCAAACTCTGTATGGCTTTGGTGGTACATAATTTCCTTTCATGTCCGTTTTTGCAAATTCGAGTGGACAGTGAAATACACCTTCCTTGAAAGTATTTAATGATTGAATTTTTACTTAATCGCAACTTAGAAATTGCTAGAATTTTGAATCTGAAAAAAAAAATAAATAAATAATTCTTACGAACTAAAAAGATGTAACAAGTCTTATTACTTGGTTTTGGCTATAATTTGAGGTTTTCAATATCTTTTAGCCATAAACGTCGCCATATTTGGCGGTTAATCGATAGTGGAATGCTAAAACCTAGTGCATTTGAAATTTAAGCATTTGTGCAAATAAGAATTTGACACCCATGTTTTTAAGTTGATAGTCTTCTGATATTTTTGAATTTCTAATGCTTTGGAAATTTGCATTCGGAAGCTTGACCACGCGGCTGACATCAGGATTATTTGCATATGACTAGAACTGAAAGTTTTCATTGATAATATTTAGAGCCATTTTGATCTTATAAGGAGGGAATTTTGCTTGTTTGTTTGTAAAATTGAATATGCAAAACATTCTTCTTGCTTCTTGTTTTACGGGTCACCTACAAATATTTGAATTTGGTCTATTTTTATTAAAAGATCACTTGACAAAAATTTACCGTGAAATTCTATCTTATTTTGTTCTTTTCTTCAAATGAGACCATAGGTCTACGATTGGTCTTTCATTTAGTCAGGCAATCCTGTCGGAACACCCCTTTTATATAAAAGACACGCCTTAAGTTTAATGAAAGGAATCATAATTCGAATGTTTTATATATGTCAGGCTTAGTGACCAGATATGAAGCTAAAAAACTCAGGTATTAAATGGAAGGGGCATAAGCTCTGGAAAATTAATTCACGAAAACAAGGCGGGCTCTTATCTTTTAAACTACTGACAAAAGTATTGTTCTTCACAGCATGGAAAGTGATTATTTAAAAAACGTTCTAGACAAAAGATGTTGAGATCGCACTTGGAACAAGGCAAATACTGCCCTTATAAGCAGATTTTTAATTCACGGGAAAAAATCCACGTTTGATACTAATGCTAGGTATATCATTTAGCTATAAGTAATAAGGCCTATAATAATATATATAGTTTCACTGCATATTAATCTCATACTGAAAGAGATTTCAAGCACTTCAAAAGTTTAAACAAATTTACGTACCCATCTTACTTAAGAAATTTCAAGAAGACATCGGTTACACTAACACCACAGTTTTGCCCCTACAAAAAAATCTACCAAGAGTTTCCATTTCACGGAGTAAAAAGATTTCATTACGATCTTATTACCGTAAGTAATCTAAACTAATAAATAACCTAAAAGAATTTTTATGATGAACGATGGTAAATTATCCGTACCAATATGATATCCTTTTCGGTATTAACTTATGATACAAACCTGGAAAAGATTAAGATAACAAATGAATGTCTAATTGATGACGGATGGTAAACTGACTTTGCTAATATACAATCCTCTGCATATGAACTTACGATATAGCTCCAGAAAATATTAAGGTAACAAAGCAAGGTCTAATTGCTATATACTCAGAGGATTTTCAATTCTATTATCTATGATAATCACTTTTATATGAAGTTACTCATCCAACAGAACGTAGCTAATAGCATAACATTTTAAATTCTCTTTATTATAAGTTACATTAAGAGAAATTATCAAAATTTTATATTTCGTTAAGACACCGTTTTAAATAATGATAAGGACTACATCTAAGATCTGAAATGTATAAATCTGATTGCATAGTTGAATACAGAGAGGTAGTTCATATGATTCTGAGAACGAAATCGAGTACAAAAAAAATTATTAGAAGTCAATTAAGGAAAGCAACAAAAAGCCCGCATAAAGAGATTTATGCACTTGAATTTGGTCATATTACAGCTTTTATATATTCCATAGTAATATTCTTTCTTGCTCTAATTTGAGGTTTTGAGTAACGTTTAGCCATAAACGTTGCCATACTTGGCGACTAATCGATAGTGGATGGTAAAACCAACAAGTGCCATCGTAACTTTACCCTTCTGTAAGGCCAATATCAACCAGTTTCCCTCAAAAAATCCCCCACTAAGGTATCTTCTGTATATGAACGCAGATAACCCTCTAGTTCTTTGCTATATTCAAATAACACAAACAGAATTACTGACGACTTCACTGACAATTAGTTATGCTAACAACAATAACTACGTATTATTTACTGATAATTAAAAGCAAAATATGAAACTCATATGGTTTGGATTGGGATCTTTGAAATTTATAAACAAAAATGCATGTGTACGGCAGCAAAGTTTAGCATTTATTTGGTATTAATTTTATAATTATTACTATATAAATCCTCACAAATGTACAACTTCGAAAATCTTTTTACTCTTAAAATCCTTTTTTTCTACAATGTTCTGAAATCTTTCTAAAATCTTTTTAGAGTTATGGATAACTAAAGCCATACGAGTATATCTATGAAGTATCGTTGTGTGGAATTTTCCATTGAACAGAATTTACTGAATCGCATGATTTTTATGTGTTTCATTTCACAGTTTCAAATTTCTAAAATACGTATGTAAAGTTAATTAATAATACATAGTTATTACTCTGTGTAACTTAGCATAAATGCTAAATGGAGAAATGAGCATCGAAAGATAACTCCATCTCTCACATGAGAGACGATGAAGCAGCTACCGAACAGAATCCTAATTATTTCCATTTTATAATGTTCTGTTCGGAAAAATAAAATCTCCACTAGAACTATAACCTTTTCAAATATTTAGGTAAAATTTGGAATTTTTAGAATAAATCCATTTAAAAAATAAGTTATACAACTTAATAATAATTAATTTTAAGAGCGAAATAAGTTCATTCCTTTCCAATACCGAAAACCTTCCCTAGTGGAATTTGATCTAGGCGTAATAAAATAAATATATTGCAATAAAGATATGCCTGCTGCATTTTTCTAGTAATATTTAAAGCCAGAACTATTAAGAACCTTAAAATCCTTCTTCATTAATTTACATTTGCTTCTAAATCACGTATATATTTAGACTGCAGTTTATCATTATAACGCATCAATAACTGTTAAGCAGCATGAGTAACAATTTATGACATTATTTCAAAGACTAGCAAAGAAATATTCCATAGCTTTTATTCTGGGCGTAGTCAAAAATCAGGGCGTTGTTAAGAATTCAGACTAGCTAGTGCTTACTGTTCAGATGTACAATCACTTCAGAGTAACCTTGGTATTTAGTTACCTTTAAATAATCGTTGTTAACTTTTTTTTTCTCTGGGGGGAAGAGGGCTTTTGCCAATTACCTTTCTTTAAAAGAAACGCTGATATGGATTTCATGCAGTTTTACGAAAATGTTTTCACTTTTCTGATAAAGAAATAAACAAACTTCAGCTCCTGAATTATCCTTATTAACCACGATGTAGAAGTTAAATGTGCTTAAGGAAACGTTTCTTGAAAATGTTTTGGAAAAGGTTTACTGCGATGACTCATTTATTATTTTCTCTGTTAGAAATTTTATACATTTATTGTCCTAAATTTATCGCATTCAGAATCACTCTTTTGTAGAACAGAAGTTAAATGCTGTATTTTTTCTTCAAGCTGAGAAAGATTTCTACTTGAATCCTGTAAGTATCTTCTGATGTCTTATGAAATTTCACTTTAAAATACTCGATGGAACGAAATTTAAGCGATGCCGAAATCATTAATCATGTTGAAGCGAAACATTTTACTGGTTTTAACTATTTTGACTTTTAAGTTTTAAACTTTAACTGCCTGAAAACTCAACCTAGCTTGGTACCGCGAAAAACACTAAAATTAAAACTAAAATGCTTCTAATCTGAAGAGGAGGAGGAACTGGTTGATTGAACTATCCCAAATAATATTAAAATAACTATTTCTTTTTATCACTCAACTCAATCAATCAAATTCACACTGAATAAATTTTACCCTGAAATAAGAAGGAATAAATCTTCACTGGTACTCTGTAGAATAGAATACTAACTCTCAACCAAAACATATCTTAAATTCACTTAAACAACATATTCAATCATTTCTAAAATTAACTCAAGAGCAACAAGTTCATATTCATTAAATCACAACCTCATAAACACCAGAGAAGAAATATTCAAAAACAAATCAATCAGTTCCACTAAGAAAAAATCAAGCAATAATTTTAACTTTTCTGGCACGAAAAAAAGCATTAAAAATGTTCCTAAAACACATTCAAATAACCATTAAGACGTGATTAGTACATATTTGTTAAAAGGTCGCGTTGTGAGTAACCTAAATGCATAAACCATTTTACAATACCCCTAGAATGAATATCTTAATTTCGATGGCTATACTTGAAATCCCAATCACTTCTTAATATACAGATATATATATATATATATAAATGAATCATATTAATAGTCTACCATGGAATTAGGATAGACAGAAAATAAAGAGAGAGACAAAAATAAATTTAAAATTTCACTCACAGATGGAAGACAACTTTTCCGAATTTAAGATCACTTTTCTGTCAAAAACACCTTCGGGAGCGTCCAATTATTATCAGGAACCCAAGGTAAAATTTTTGTATCTGGAACTTCATGAGTTCATGAACTGCCTGAGCTGGATACCAAGGACTGCTTCGACACAAATGATTCCGTTGGCCCACCACTGGAATTCTGGTAGTCAGTCGTCTCTCAACTCCGTAGGACGGCAATCAAAAATTCCAGGAATTTCCATTCTATCGGCCCACAATTGGAACTCTTGTACTCAGTCGCCCGTCAACTCCGTAGAACGAGCATAAAAAATTCCGAGAATTACCATTCCATCGGCCCACAACTGGAACTCTGGTAGTAAGTCGCCCGCAAACGCCGTAGAACGAAGATAAAAAATTCAGGCAATTACCACCTCACACCTCAGGAAAAGGTACGTCATTTTTCTTTTTTTGTATGGGTGAAGAGATTCCAAGTTCTACCACGAGCCAATCTTGGATTTTAAATCAACGCAAAAATCTCACCAGCTAAACGCCGAGAGAAACGCAGCCCCAAATCACAGGCGCAGGCCGCCCGCAGCAGCGAAAGCCTGCAACGGGGCAAAAGCCAGCGATCTCTTTAAACTAATTTCACCTCTCAAATTCGCGATTCCGTCCCTCTTCAACACCCGTCTACAGATCGCAAGCGCTAGCCACCCGCAAGAGTGAAGCAAACGTCCTCTCTGCCTCTGAACTCTTCTCTTCTCTACTTGAACCGTACTGACTTCTCACCTCGTGCAAGAACAGAAGAAATCTTGGTTTCTCCTCCCACTCACAATTATAGGTCCAAAAGTTACACATAAAATTAAATTTCACCAACCCGAGACTTTCCTTCTTATTTTAACTGAAACTTCACTCCCTCAAACAAATCAAAACATAGTCCACAGTTGACGGTTGACTACCTGCACCGATGAGTCACCGAAGAGCGAGGAGCTAAAAATTTGACCCCCCCCCGCTAACAAGCGGGAAAATCTAAGGAGAACAACAAAACTGCCCTTTCAAGATCAAATTTTACAGCCGCTCCTTTCTTCCGAAGGAACTGATTTATATAAACATTGCAACAATCACAAAGCGAGAGTTCAAGTGAAAACGAGAACGCCAATTTACGACTTCCTTTACTGCCCAATAACAAAAATATTCCCAACGAAGACATGCGAAACAACACTATACTGCCCTTAGTTCCAACTTTTATCTTAACAGTTATTTCCACAGATGTCATTTCTGTTCAAAGACCCTCCCTTTCTTAGTTAGAAAATTGGTCCGTTGAAGAAAAATAATTACCTAAGATTTTAAATTCACTCTTTACAAATACAAATGCATTACGCTGTTCACAATTTCAAATTTAAAAATCAAATAAAAATAAAAAATAAAAATACTTAAATACTGATTACTTAAATGACATAAACACACTTAAAATTCGTGACACTAAATTCGCGACACAACAATCCTAGAGAAAACATTTTGCTAGTTAAACGAATGCTAGGGATAGAACAGTACTATATCTTTAAGTAACTACACCTTCATAAAAAAACCGCAACTTGAGCTTTAATGGCGAGTATATTGCGGTTATTTATTACTCAGAAAGCTGTTTATTGTAACAACATGAATCAGCCAACAGTTCCTGGCATCTGTGTGACGAAAACCAACTGCTTTTCAATTGCCTACGTGAGTAGTATCTTATTGTATGATTTTCTAACTATGCAACTCAAACAATAAATCAAATGTGTTGCTGAATTTTCCAATTACGGAAGTGATATACAATTAGTAAACTTTCATGGTTTTGTTGCCTGTCCATTGAAAACAAAAGTAGATAAAATTCTTCTATGCTTCTTTCACATCAACGCGTTTCATAAATGGAAAAACCGCGAATTCCTAATGTTTGTTTATATATGTACACACATATATATTATACATTGCTCTCCAAAAGTTAAGGAACAGCATGTTCTTCAAAGCTCACCATAACAAAAATGTCAGTATGTTTAAATTCATACCGTATTTACGCGAATCTAATGCGCATCGTTTTGGGCCAAATGTAGTATTCAAAATTGGGTTGCGTATTAGATTCGATGGCGCATTGGATTAGAGTACAAAGATCGCCGATGACGTCAACCAAATTTAAATCGTAACAATGGATTACTGTATTTCTCGACTACATTTACCGTTACATTTATCGTTGATACGTTATTGCATAGAGGATACAAACTGCAGAGTACATAGTCACGAAATGGAGGGCAAACAGAGAAGAATGTCATATGACGCTACTTTCAAACGTAAAGTAATTCTTTATGCTGAAAAAAGGGCAATAGAAAGGCAAGAAGAGAATTCAACGTATCTGAGAGCAATGTTCGCTTGTGGCGGCAAAAGAAATTGGCACTGTTTGCAACTAAAGCTAGTAGAAAGAAATTCACTGGCCCTCGCAAGAGAAGACACCCTAAAATTGAAGAAAAGGCTTTGGAATTTGTACGTGAAAGGAGGAAGAATGGATAACCTGTGACTAGTGATACAATAAGAAATAAAGCAAAAGAGGAGGCTGAAGTTCTTGGAATACTGAAACAAGAGTTTCAGGATAGCCGTGGATGGGTGGATCGGTTTATGAAGCGGATGGGCTTATCTCTAAAACACCTTATAAAAATATGCCAAAAACTTTCTGCAGATTTTGAGGGAAAACTACTAACATTTCAGCGGTATGTCATCGCACTTCGGAAGGAAAAGAATTTTTCAATGGGGCAAATTGGCAACGCTGACGAGACGCCAATTTGGTTTGATATGCCTCGTAACTACACCATTACGGAGAAGGGGACTAAGGAAGTTATCATCAAAACTTCGGGATGTGGAAAACAACGCGTAACAGTGATGCTGGCAATAACAGCAGACGGGTGCAAACTTCCCCCTTTCTTAATCTTCAAACGGAAAATATGCCCTAAAACCCCTAAGAATGAAAAGCTATTCCCAGATGATGTCCTGATTCGAAACCAACAGAAGGGGTGGATGACAGAATCATTAATGCTTGACTGGCTCCGAAATGTATGGGAACGCCGTCCCGGTAGGCTCTCCAATCCACCATCAATGCTTTGTCTGGACGCATTTCGTGGTTATCTCACCGACGACGTAAAAAAGAAGATGCACAGCCTAGGCAGTGATCTTGTTATCATTCCTGGAGGGATGACGTCTGTGTTACAACCCCTGGACGTTAGTATAAATAAACCTTTTAAGGGGTACGTTCGGGCGGAGTACGAAAAATGGTTTTGTGAGCCAAGCTGTGAATTGACCCCGACAGGAAAAATTAAGCGTGCTGCACCACACATTGTTGCACACTTGGTTTCTGCTGGCTGGAAAAGCATCGGAGCACCAATGATTGTGAAATTTTTCAAGAAATGCTGCATTTCAAATTCATTGAATGGCAGTGAAGATGACGTGCTTTGGAAAGCCTAGGATGACGATGATGAGGAGGAGGAAAGAAGAAATGAATCTGCTTCTGACGAAGAGAGCTGCGAGGATTCCAGTAATGAAAAGATTAGTGAATAAAGAAGTATGTATCACGAAGCCCAATATCACCAGTTTCTATTAGGATGTTTGAAGTACCGATGAAACGTGCTTTTATACTCTTGGTCAATGTCCGGACTCCCATTCTAACCACTTCATCGCCACGTTTGGCGACTATTTTTATGTTAGGATTCACTCTTCCAATGTCATATCAGAAACGGCAGGAACTTCTTTTGGTTACCTTGTAAAACTCTGTTCAGCATTTTTTATAGTAATTCTGTTCCTGCGCGAATAACTTTCGCTAACGGACATACAGTGCTTATTCAGAGAAAAGGTAATTGCTTGGTAAAATATCAGAATAATCAAAAGGAGGAAATACAGATTACGATCAAAGATGTGCTTTTTGTTAAACAGCTAGCTGGAAATTTATTATCTGTAAAGAAGCTGACTGATAATGGATATGAAATAAACTTTAAAGGTGCAGAATGTCAGATTGTGAACAATGATAATGTAATAGCTTTCGGCTACGTCAGAGGAGGTTTGTATGATCTTAAGGAAAGTGAGCATGCTCTTCGTACGAAACAAGTCCATACGGAATGCATTCATGGCTGGCATATAAAATTAGGTCATAGAAATCCTGCCGATATTTTAAGGCTGTGCAATAAATCCATGGCTGAAGGTACTAATATTTTCCCTGTTCTTCTACACTAGTGTGTGAGGATTGTATTTCTACCAAAGTATGCAGCGAACCATTTCCGAGAAACTTCGCGAACCTCCGAGATACTCGATTTAGTGCATAGAGATTTCCAGGTGGTGCAAGATGTACACTAGCAGTAATTAATGATTATAGTAGGTACACTACAGTTTACCTTCTGAAGCATAAAGAAGAAACTAAACAACGTATGGCACACTTCATCAAACAAGTATTAATACAGTTTGGGAAACGAATGAAATCAAATTGAGGAGGGGATTATATGCTTATATAATCCCCTTTGAAACGACTACGACTTTGAAAAATTGCTGAAAGAAAATGGAATAATATATAAGAAAACTGTTTCTTATTCTCCGCAACAGAATGGAATTGCTGAAAGAAAGAATCGTGCATTAATTGAGATGACAAGAGCGATGCTGAAAAGCTCTAATCTTCCAAATAAGTACTGGAGCGAAGGTGCTATTACAGCGAACGACCTGCAAAATAGGTTGCCAACGCGAGAACTTAAAGTTACACCTCGTGAAAAACGGCATAAAAAGAAACCATTATTAGCACATTTACAAGCATTCAGTACTCCAGCATATGTGCATATAACCAAACGAGAAAAGACAAAACTTGACGATACGTGTGTTAAACGAATCATGGTTGAATATGAAGAAGGAACAAAAGGTTATCGTTTGCTGGATACAAATAAGGACAGTATTGTAATTAATCGGGATGTGACATTCATACCAAAAGATACCCGTTCTAAGGATAAACAGGAGGATACAGAAGACCAACTATTTTTAAAGATAATTCAGAAAAACTGTATATATCTGAAAATACAGAACTGATGCGATTTTCCAGACAAAACAAAGGTGTATCACCTGTGAGATATAATATTAGTTCATTCTCAGCACAGTCGGAGAAAGCAGCACATCCAACATCTTATTATGAAGCTTGTTCAGGTGCCAATAAGGAAAAATGAAAACAAGCCATGCAAGAAGAGATTAATGCTTTAAAGACGAACGGCACATGAATTTTAACAAAGCCATTAGGAATAAACAAACTAAAAACTTTTAGACAAAACCTTGGATTATGTTAAAGGTGTAATTTCATATTATATCTTGATTTATTGCTTTTATGCATCGTAAGATTATTTTGTTTTTAATCATTGAGGATGGGACTTGTTATTTTGTCAGAACTGAGTGTTCGGTGCATATTCTTGGCAAACATCTTTGTGAAACTCATTAAGTCCTGATCTTGAACAGGGAGCTGAATGCAGCTATGTTCGTTAGTAGGATACTGTGATTAAGTTGGAGAATAACTGCACTTGAAAGGGATTTAAAATACTCTTTTATTAAATCAATATTATTTACAAATCACTTCCCAACTCGGGAGGGATACAGAAAGTAAAAGACCACACTTGGGACTAAAATGAACAATCAGCAAAATTTAAACTAAAGCTAAATAGAAATTAAATTAATCTTTGCTCACAGAGCTATACGCGGAGTTGACCTCTAACTAAATGGTGGGTAGCAAGATTTACTAATACTAGCGCACTTGGATTTATTTCAATAAGCAATCACGTAGCAAGCACTATGGCTTAGAATTTAACTGCTAGCTGGTCAGGCGAACGTCGAATAGAATGACCGTGATCTGAGACTAAAAGCTCTGTCACACTGAGAGGTTCGTACCTCTCGTTTAAATATTCGTTGGCTCCACTTCAAATTAGCATAACGCTGAAAACGGGCGCTTCTTCTAACGGGAAGTTGAAACATGAGAAGAGATAGAAAGATTTAAATTAAAATAAAACTTTGTTAATTCAACTAAAACCTTACATACTTCCCGCCAGAATTGCAAAAGTTAAACTACTGTGGACCAAACGGACCAAGTTGAAACTTGCAATTCTAAACAAATAGTCAAACTTTAACTCATCTAAACTTAGGCCAACCCTTACAAGACAATATCTGTTGGCGAAAAAATTTTACAGACGAAACTTACATTGTACATAACTCTTCATCTGTTTTTTTGTTTTATTTTTTCATCTAAGTCTTACTCCTTCCAGCAAAATCTGGAAGGAAAGGAATTTTAGTACAACATAATAACAGTAATTTCAGGTAACATGCTTTATTTTTTTAACCGTGTAAATTCGCACACACACATTATCATTCAAGCACCACTAAATTCTTCCCCCAATGCTCTCTCACCGGTGTTGGATGAAAAGCCAACCGCCATTGCGGGTTTTCTGTGTTCGGGGATGTTCAAATCTCCCACCTACGATCGACTAACATTAGTTAGAACTTGACATACGAAACCTCAAAAGACGCCCTATAACCAGCTAAACCTGAGGTTCTCACTAGCTTTATGTCTAACACTTTAAGTGTATTTGGTGGAGAGCCTAATTAACGCTTGCTTCTAAATTTACTCAAACTTTAACTTTTCATGCATACAATTCGCAGTTTGCACATAGAATGCTTCATTCACATTGATATTGTACCTAACGAGCATTGATAGTATAATATTATTTGTTACATTTTATGAAACTTAACAATTTCATAGCAATCATGAAATACAAATGTAGGTTAAATTTCTAAGTTTACAGCAAGTGCTTCCTATTCTTTTCTCAAGGTACTTTTCTGAAACAACACATTACACTGAAATAATAGTCCATAGACTAAATCGTGTTCTTCCATTTTCCGACTTTTCATTCTAGAGATTTTCCAAGTCTTTCGACAAAGCATAATACAAAATCATTTAGTTAGCATTTTTTTTTTCAGCAATTCATTGCTTTTACAAAATTAATCTATTTACAAAGCTTCAGAATCTACTTTACAAACATTAAGTAATTTTAAGTCTTTGCAGAATTACAATTTTTAAACAAAAACATTTTTCTTTCAAGATAAGTATTTATTGATCGCCCACTTGACGTAGAACTCAACCTCGCTTGAGGTAAAATGGACCCTGCAACTTGCAGTACACTCGAAAATTAACTAAACTTTGGAATAAGAAATACTACTTATTTTGCTGTGGTCAGCCATCCTTTTATTGGCCCAATCCTTGAAATTTGGGTAGGTTGACGTTTGGGCCAGTTTCCTTGCCTTTTGATGTTGGTCATTGCCAGCTTGTTGCTCATCTCGCTTTCTTTTATAATTTCGTCGCTCCATCCTAGGGTCCTTGCGCTGGGGAGGAAGTTGATCTGCTGGGCGTTTGCTGGACTGGGCTCTTCGCTCCTGGGCCCTCGTTCGTCACTGCTCCTGGTTCCTGCTGCATTCGGGACGTTGATCCTCAGCCTGCAAACGAAGCTGCTTGCTTCTCAGGCACCTCTCCGATGTTTCCGCAGTTCTCTTGGCTACTTTGGACTTTCCTTTGCCATTCTGTTTTGATCTTTTATTACTTGCGCCTGCATCGTCAGTCTTTCTTTTAAACCCACATTTTTGGTTCTTATTTCTTCTACTTTGTTGAGGGGGAGCTTTCTTTTTCTGTCTTTTTGATGCTATTGTTGCTGGTTCCTGCTGTTTTCGCTGAGGTACATCATCCGTGAGAATAGGTTGCCTCGGATCCTGGAAAAAATCTTTAAAAATTTGCACTTTATTACGGTTATAAAAGGGCTTAATCTGGTCAACATTCGCAATAATTCTTTGCCCATCGTTTCTTCTTAGTATAACGACTGTCTGTGTAACTTTCTCTATAATATAAGGTCCTTCAAAACGCGCAAAAAATTTTCCCACCTTTTCTTCTGGGGCATTTGACAAGGCACTTTTCATTTTCAACACTTCATCTCCCACATTGTACTTGACCCCTCTTCTCTTTTGGTCATAATATAATTTTTGTTTCCTCTGGGCCATTTCTATGTTACCTGTCGCTTCTCGTATCAAATTTTTAATGTCACTCATTTTAAATTCTTCTGCCCTTTCCTGGACAAAGAAAAGTTTATCTAAGGGTGTCAAAATTTTTCTTCCAAGAAACAGTTCAGCGGGAGTTTTTTGTGTAGTATCGTGTTTGGCGGTCCTAAGGGCAAATGCAAATTCATTTATATGGCTATCCCAGGTAGAGTGGTAATTTTTAACGTAACTTCCAATGATTTTCACTACATTTCTATTAACCCGTTCTGCTATGTTTGACTGCGGACGATACGGGACCATCTTTAGATGACGTATGCCCAGTTTTGAACACATTTCCTCAAAAATATTACTAACAAACTGGGGACCATTATCGGAAATAACTTTTAGGGGCGCCCCGTATTTTAAAATATACTTATTTAGAATTGAATCTACTACAATTTTTGCAGACGCGCGTTTTAACGGAATCAACTCTAACCATTTGCTAAAATGGTCCACTATAACTAAAAGATATCGGCTTTTGTTAACCTTACTTCTAGGATAATGTCCCAATAAATCGATGCCTATTATTTGATTTGGGAATTCTGATTTAATACTATTTAGGAACCCGGCCTGGCGGAAATTAACATAATTATTTAATTGAGAGGTTGGGCACGACTGGACATACGCCCTAGTAAACTTTTGCAGTTCTGGAAAGAAGACTGCCTCGCGGACTCTTTGGACAGTTTTTCTTATGCCTAAATGGGCCGAAATGGCACAATCGTGCAACTCCTCTAATACATTCAATCTAATGCTAGCTCGGATAACCGGTCTGAACTCGTTGTTCTCATTAGTCGTTTTCGTATAAAATAACAATCCGTCAATTATTTCGTAATTTGCGGCCCTATTTCTTATCGGCACAATATCCGGATGACTGAAATTCTCAGGGTCAGCCAAATAATTGTATATATTTTGAACGCCGGATCTTTTCCGAGTTCGGCTATTACTGTTTCACGGGAATCTAATACTTTGGATGTTAGCATGGCTATTTTAACTGTATTTCCATTTCCATCTAAGTTAATTCTGCTTAAAGCATCTGCCACAACATTTTCTTTTCCCGGCGTATGTTTAAATATTAGATTACATTCTCGTAATTTAAGTGCCCACCTTATTAATCTGCGTGATAAATTTTTCCCAGAGTAGAGTCTAGTGACCGCCGCGCGGTAGGTTTATACAGTTACTGGAGAACTTCCAAAGAAAACACGAAATTTAGGTACTGCTGATAACTCTGCGAGAGTTTCTCTTTCCGTTGCCGAGTAGTTTCTCTGGGTTTCATTTAATGTTCGACTTAAAAAGGCAACGGGTTGCCCATTTTGAGAAAGCACTGCCCCAATCGCAAAATCTGAAACGTCCGCTGAAATTTCTTATATTTTATCCCCCTCCGGAAATTTTAAGACGGGAGCTTGAGTCAATGCGTCTTTCAATTTTTGAAACGCCAAGTTGGCTTCTGCTGACCACGAAAACCTAGCTTTCTTTCTTTTCAACTTTAGCAGCGGCTCAGTCATTTTCGCAAAGTCTTTAATGAAGGACCGATAGTATGAACACATACCAAGAAACGACGATAACTTCTTCGCTATTTTAGGAACAGGATAATTTTTAATAGCTATTATTTTTGATTGATCCGATTCGATTACATTTTGAGAAATTTTAAATCCTAAATAACGTAACTCTTTTGCGGTAAATTTACATTTGGACGCATTCATCTTTAAACCAGCTTTATTTAACAATGAAAACACTTTTCTTAAATCTTGTAAGTGTTGTTCTAGATTACTACTCGTAATTATAATATCGTCTAAATATATGAACGTGCTTTTACCAAGGACCGGTCTTAAGACGATGTCCATACATCTTTGGAACGTTGCCGGCGCGCCGGATAAACCAAAAGGCATTCTAATAAATGCGTACGTGCCAGACTTAGTTATGAACGCGATTTTGTGGACGTCTTCGGATTTTACCCCAATCTGAAAATAGCCATTCGTAAGATCTAATGTAGTCATGTATTTTGTAGACGAAATATTTCGAATTATCTCTTCGATTATCGGCAAAGGATATACGGGATATTTTGTGACGGAATTTAACTTGCGATAATCTATAGCAAAACCCCACCGCTTCGGATGCGTAATCGGATAATCATTATTCTTCTTGCATAGAACTACTAGGCTAATGTGCGTAATCGGATAATCATTATTTTTCCTACACAGGACAACGGGGCTAGCGTAACTGCTAGAAACTGGCGTGAAGATTTTATTCTTTAACATCTCTTTAATATGATATTCAATTATTTCTTCTTTGACTTTATCGTAGAGGTAGGGCTTTTGCCTAACTGGCTTAGCATCCCCCGTTTCAATATTATGATTTACGACCTGTGTGAAACCCGGTACATCGCTAAATAAATTCGAAAATTCAATTACCAGGCACTGGAGTTTTTCTTTTTCTTCTGCCTGTAGGTGCTGCAAGTCCAGTTGCGGAGGCTTATCATTTTTCATTTCGACTGGCTTCATATTCAATGTTAACTGTCCCGATTCAAAATCTAACTTCGCTTCTGCCAGTCTAAAAAATCCACACCCAGAATAATACATGTTTGCAGGTTTCGCACAATGTGAAATAAAATTTTTACCTGCTCGTCGTCGATACGCACGAACAACGGTACTTTGCCTAAACAGCTACACTTCTCTCCTTGGGCCACTATGACATCCGTGTCTGTCTCTTGCACTAAAAATTCTGTAACGGCGAAAGTGCTTCTTGAAAAATCTTTCTGATATAAAGCTACTTTGGGGTCCTGTATCTAAGAGAGCCGTCGAAAGTATGTTGTTAATTAAAACTTCGATATTCGGTAAACTCAAATTCTTCACGACCACAGTGTTTAAATTAATTGTGAAAGGGTTTTGCGTTACTTCGGACTTCTTCACCTTCCTCGAAGAAATCCATCTTAGTTTAAATTCTTCTTATTCTGGTTGCCCTCGGCATCTTTGCTGGTTCTTCTATTGAATTCTCTTCGTTCGCCTCTCGATTTAGAAGATACCTCTTTCTTCGTCCATTGCTTCGCCTTATTCCCGTAACTTTGATTTTGCTTCTGCTGGGGTCTCGACGAACTCCCCTGACTTCTTCGCTCAAATTGGCGACGTCGTTCGTTGTCTGCTGTTCTTCGGCTTTTAAATTGTACTGCGAGCTCAAATAATCTGTCTAACGTCGTTGGGTTTCTTAGCTCGATGAAATCTTGAACTTGGGGCAGTAGCCTAGGAAGCATAATTTCAATAACTTCAGGATCCGGGCGACTTCCAGACAAAAGCTTGAAAACTTGAATTTTTCTCAAAATAAAATTTGACAAATCTTCTATTGTTTCTTGATAGCGGCTAAAAAGTTCCGCTTCCAGTCTGGCTCTATCTCGTACTACAGGAAATGTTTTCACCAAGGAATTTTTAAAATTTTCATACGTATAAGGGGGGCTTCCTGCTTCCCCCAAGAGATTCTTTCCAATGCACTTGAACCAATTTAGCGCTTGGCAATTCAAAGCGCTGGTTGCAAGAGCGACTTTCTGAAATTCGTGAACTGGATACAGAATTAAGTGGGAGTCTAGCTTTTCCAGGAAATTAATTACGGCTGTCTTGACGTCAAAACTTGCCGCTGGCTTCATGGCTGCTCGCATGGTTTGCACGATGTAGCCAAATCCTTCTAGGCCAGGTGGTGCTATCTCAGGATTCTGGACAGGTACAGCAGGTATCTCAGGATCGTTTTCTTGTCTTTGAGGCCATCCTCTTATTTTTCTTCGGGCGCCAGTGTCAGGACTGTGTGTTCTATGCAAATTCTTGGCAAACATCTTTGTGAAACTCATTAAGTCCTGATCTTGAACAGGGAGCTGAATGCAGCTATGTTCGGTAGTAGGATACTGTGATTAAGTTGGAGAATAACTGCACTTGAAAGGGATTTAAAATCCTCTTGTATTAAATCAATATTATTTACAAATCACTCCCCAACTCGGGAGGGATACAGTCCCTCCCGAGTAAAAGACCACACTTGGGTCTAAAATGAACAATCAGCTAAATTTAAACTAAAGCTAAATACAAATTAAATTAATCTTTGCTCACAGAGCTATACGCGGAGTTGGCCTCTAACTATGGTGCGTAGCAAGATTTACTAATACTAGCGCCCTTGGATTTATTTCAATAAGCAATCACGTAGCAAGCACTATGGCTTGGAATTTAACTTTGGGCAATCTGCCAACTTTAAGCTCTGACTTTACACTGGTGTGCAAAAATTAAGGACGACACGGTTTTTTCAATATAACTTTGTACAAAAGCTTTCCAAATCAACACATTTAATACTGTAAGATCCCCAATACGTTAGGACATGAGTAATGTAAGCAACACTTACTAAAAGAGAAATCAGAGGGATAAAAAGAAGCTTTATTGAAAAAGTAGCATGGAGCGCAATGCGACTGAAGACCGAAACATCCCTGTGATGGGTGTCCAGCAAGAAACATCCGGTCTTTAATAGGCGATATGATCTGCCCTGACTGCTAGGTAGGTTTCACATCATTTGTGCATGCTGGATATGTGGTTGTTAATGAGCTGTTGAGACACTGCTACTCGTTCCTCTTGTAGCAGCAATCGCAGTTTCGGAATCGTTACTGGCGATAAGTTACGTGCTGCTACGGATCTCCCTAGTAAGTTCCGTACGTGCTTGACGGGATTTAGATCCAGAGACCTTGCCGACCAATCCATGTGTTCAATATGTTCACTCTCCAACAGCTCTTCGACAGTAACTGTGCGATGAGGTGGAGCGTTGTCGTCCATGAAGAGGAACTGAGGACCCATTGCCTTTGTGAAAAGACGCATGTAAGGAAGAAGACCTCGTTACAATGGCAGTCCCAGGTGACGAACCTCCTTGGGAGATATGAAGGTCAGTCCGGCTACCAGGCATTATGTCTGCTCGAACGAGAACTCCGCGACCTCCAAAACAGTCCCTTTTGATGATGTTGAAGGGGCTATTGCGTGTTCCCCGCTCTGTCCAGATGTGTATGTGTCTAGAATCGCAACTCAGACTAAATCTGCTTTCGTCTGTAAAGAGTACTCGTCCCCATTCATTGTCTCTCCAATTCCGGTGTTCCCGGCACCACAGAGAACGCCTTCTCCGATGGGCAGGCGTTAGAGGTGCACACCGTACAGGGCGTTGTGGAAACAGACCACCACCGTGCAGTCTTCTGGTCACGGTAAAACGCAATGTCGGTCGTCCAGTCGCCTGTGTCGTGTGTCTAGCGATTTCTCCCGCTGTCTGCCGCCTGTTTCTTCTGGCCTGTAAGGCAATATACCGGTCATCTGCGGGTGTGGTGCCTCTTGGACAACCACTACTAAACCCCTGGATAGCTGTTCCTGTAGTTTGAAATTGTCTCCAAAGTCGTGAAACGATGCTGTGAGCAATTCCGAACTCTGCAGCCACACTTGTCACACTGCGGCCTTCCTCCAACTTCCCAATGATTCGACCTCGGATAAAAGCATCCAGATGTCGTCTAACAGATTGATTATTCGCCATTTCTCGCTGAGGCAGCAACTCGGTGTGATTTTAACTGCTATACGGCGTGCAATCTCTTTGCCAGAAATACTGATCTTACACCGACAACATGCTTTATACTACTCAGACACTCCCCCATTACGTCTACCTGCATATCTGCGCATGTGCTACCGTACATCACCTTACTTAATCTCCTGATTGGTCTTTCTGTTCGCTCTGCCTCTTTGTTCAGCTGATATGCTAATTTTTCGACTTCGTCCTTTATTTTTGCACACCAGTGTAGTTATGTACTCGTTGTAATGTTGATCGCTATTGTATGAATGCTTACCTTTCCATTCTACTTCTTCTTCTTCTCATATGTGAATTAGAGTTTTAGAAGTATTCCTTCCTTTTATTGTGCATCTGATGAAGAGCATCGGGAAAACAAAATAAGTAGTATGGACAAAATGACGAAAGTGTAAGTCAAGTGGCTGCCATCAGTCCACGAATAAGGTGAGTTGCTGGTAGAAGGTCCAAATCAGTGAACTGAAGAGTCTAGTATGGGTAACAGATGTTAAAGGTGGAGAACGTCAGATGGACATTTATGTTTTTCTCTCGGAGATGGAGAACATCTAAGCTTATGCAGTTGTTAGGATGAGTGAGAATAGAATAAAAGAAATTTCTGGCACGTTTTTGAATATAATCTTGAATTGTGTATACTTTGAGATCGGGTGGGTATACGAACTTAGAATGAACTATTGTGCGTTGATAATCTCTCTAAGGGCTTTGTTTTGAAGCACTTGGATGTGTAGAAGATGAGTTTTGGCAGCGTGGCCCAAGACAGGACTAGCATAGAGTAATGCTGGTCGAAATATAGATTTATGTAAGATGAGTTTATTTGAAACGGGCATATGACTTCTTCTGCTAAGAAGTAGGCGCATAGTTGCAAGCGTGATATTAATTTTTTTCACAGTTTCCCTAAGATGTTTCTGAAAAGTCAATTTTTTATCAAGAATGACTCCCAGATATTTGACTTCGTCAACCCAGTCAATTTCTACATCAAATAGAAGAGGTTTTGGTGGTGTGAAATTTATTTGTCCTTTACGAAAAATAATTGCTTTTGATTTTTCAGTATTAACTGCAATCCTCCAAAAGTGAGCCAATTTTCTAGATGATTGAGGTAATGTTGAAGAAGGAGCTGGACAACAGTAACTGTAGTAGCTTGGGTAAACGCTTGTTATCCCTGTGATGAAGTTGTAATTCAATTTATTTTAACAAGATGAACGTGACACTTAATAAATAAACATAACACATGAAAAATTAATAATGAAAAGACAAAAAGAAAGTTGTTAACCATCTTACTAAGAAAACTGAATATTGATTTAACGAAGTGGGAAAAGACTGAGAAGATATAACAACATTTATCACTGCATCAGGAGTTCTAAACATATGCTGCTATTCAGGTTTAAAAAATTTTGTGATTTTGGTGTTGATATATATATGGCATAAGTGCAAAGAATACTTAATAATAAACCTAAAAGGACAATAAAAGGGTTAGGAGTGAATGGGACAGTAGACTGGTAGACTGTGTATTCAGCGAGAGCGCAAAAAATAGTAACAAACATGGAGGTTAGAATAGACCTTCTATTCTAACCTCCATGGTAACAAACCCTTTTGTGTTGCCATTAAAATCTAAAAACTTTTCAGATTTTTTTCTTTTTGTTTCCTTTTCTTCACTTTCTTGTTTTTTGCAGTACTGTAAATTTTTGGAAGGACCGGACCCAAGAAATATTTTTGCATAGGGGCCCAAGAGTTCTAGTTACACCATTGAGCAAGGTTTAAGCATAGTAACAGCTGAATATGACAGCCGTTTTTATAATGAAGTTAAAATAAAAACATTCGGAAAAATTGCGATATTCTCATTCAAGGTATGAAAGGTGAAGAGTAGAACAGAGGAGGAAATGTACTTCAAATTTTGCCCTTAATTACAAGTCCACAGACATTTTATTTCCGTGACAAGTTCATATTTTAAATTTAGTATTACATGATATAGCAATAGTTTAATGCAGTAAATATAAGTCTTTTCTTTACCAAAGATTTGTGGAACTCAGGACTATTCAGTTTAATACTGAAGCAGCCATTACAAGTAATTTGGGGGGAATAAAAATGAAGCAGTTCCAAATTCTATGACATATTGATAATGCACAGTACGAAATTACGGATCATGGTAATTTCAGTTAAAAAATTAATGTTATTTTCTTTTATAATTTGGTACAGTGTTTTTATTAGAATGAATTTTACCAGCAAACAGAAGAATATAAGTGATAAGAAATAAACGTATATTATAATTCATTTAAATATTAAAAACCCTTTATTACAATGCATAATAGATTCAAGCTCCTAGAATGTACTTGAAACCAAAAGTAGAAATGTTAAATACCAAATGAAGAACTGCAGTTTAAATTTGCAGTTGAAATTTTAAGAAGGCAAAAGGTACGAGAGTTTCATCACAAAAACCATTACAAATCACCACAATCTCTGAGGCTAAATATGGAATTAATTTATTTTATACTCTATGGAATAATGCATGGATCTCATTAACGAACGTCATGAGTAAATAATAAAGAAAAGCAATAATTTTTGTTTCTTTTCAAATCAATCAGGAACTGATAACTAATATTTACTAAACTGTTGTTAAAATTTAAAAAATCCAATGAAAAATGGTGACAAAAAGATGTGCTGATAACTTGTTGATTGCATGTTTTTGAAGTCTGTGACAAGATATGCGTACAATTGTCAGGACTGAGTATTCTGTGCATAGTTTTAGAGAACATGGTAAAGTCTG
This sequence comes from Stegodyphus mimosarum, assembly GCA_000611955.2. Lineage (NCBI taxonomy): Eukaryota > Metazoa > Arthropoda > Arachnida > Araneae > Eresidae > Stegodyphus > Stegodyphus mimosarum. The sequence continues at coordinate 91,759 of KK116525.1, read as the reverse complement.
TAATAGGGTTCTTATCCTCAAGTCCTGAACTGGAACAGGGAGCGGAAGGTACGCTATGTTCTGGTGTAGATCCTGTATTGGCGAATAACTGCACTTGAAAGGGATTTGAAATCCTCTTTTATTAAATCACTATTATTTACACACTTCCCAGAGATACTTACTTTCGGGAGAGATACAGAAAGTAAAAGACCGCACTTGCGTCGAACTTAACAATCAAATAAATTTAATACTAAACCTAAAATAGAACTTAAATCAAACTTTGCTTCGCAGAGCAATTCGCGGAAGTTGGCCTCTCACTAAATGGTGCGTAGCAAGATATACTAATACTAGCGCACTTCAAATTGCTTCAATATGCAATTACGTAGTAAGCACTATGGCTTATAATTTTTAACTGCTAGCTGGTCAGACGAACGTTGAGCAGAGTGTCCGTGATCTGAGACTGAAGCTCTCTCCCATTGAGAGGTTTCTACCTCTGGCTTAAATAGTACTTGGCTGTACTTCAAAATTAGCATAAGCGGAAAACGCGCGCTTCTTCTGACGGGAAGTTGAAACAGAGAGGAGATAGAAAGATTTAAATTAAAATAAAACTTGGTTAGTTTAACTAAAACCTTACACAATCTATCCTCTTCTTACTAATCCCTCTGATATGAATCGGATCAAATCCATAAGTTCATTCGCCTTCATACATTCCAACACTAAATTTGGTCTCTTCAGCATATCTTCACGCACCAAGGTAACACAAATAGATGTTGTGCAGTAGCTTCATAGTTTTCGCATTTGGCCCAAGAGGAAAAGATGTAGCACCACGTTAATATTTGAGGGTTCTTAAATGGCCTGAAGTCAACCGAGCTAGAGCCGTTTGGTCCTTCCTGTTAGCATTGAAACCAACAACCGGACCAGGACCTGTACTAAAATACCATGAGTGTGTCGGTAGCTGTCTCCAAGAATGGTTAATTAAAGCCTTTCTTCTAGAGTATAGTTGAAGATAAGTCAAAGGTTCAGTACAATCGATATCAACGATAAGTTAAAATCAAAAAATTCTTGGAGTATTCTTTAGTTAACAAATACAATAATGTAACTTTAACGAATCTATTTACACTCCTTACTAGCGATGAACGATTGTTTTCAAAACCGAATAAGATTTATTTAGGAGACGTTATTTTTATGTTAGCTCTTTTCTGTGCCTTCTGTTTCTTCCGTCAGTTGTCATTCAAATGTGAATTATATTGGGTTTAAATATGTAGCGAGTTTGTGATTTAGACAGAGAGGTTTGACAACTCGCCACAGCTTTCTGCCTAAGCTTTTCATCTCCTCGAACTCCACCTATATGCCGATCTGTATTTTAATCAACGATTTTGTACTTTTTAACGCTCGAGACTGCGCCAACCGAGAGTTGAATTAATGAAGCAATGAAAGCTGTTTTCTGTGCTATACGTATTTAAATAGTATTTGAATTTCTAAGACCTCCACAATAGCAATAACTACGTTTTGTTGAATTTTGGTTGTATTATCAATCGCAGATTTTATTAAATCTTTTAACTACATTTTACCCCTTCTCTGAGTTCTTGGAGATAAGAATCCTAGCAATTACAAAGACAAGAATTTTTCTTAGCAAATTAACGTTAAACAAGTGTAATTTAATAGCTAAGCTTTGATCTTACATCCAAAATTAATTAAACCTACTTACTCTGTAAAACCCTTAGTTCTGTCTCTGCTGTTCTTCTTTTGATCTAACTTTGGTTGTGTGTCACTTAAATAACATACACGTAGCAAGTTATTTAAATTATATTGCTTTGTTATCAGTTATTTTGTTACCGCATGCTTGTATGCTGAATTTCATATTGCACATTTGAAATGTTTTAAATTTCATATTGCACATTTCAAAAGTGTTAAAAACATTGTTCTATTGTTTTTAAATTTCCTTGGTATTATTAGTTGTTTGTAAAGGGCAAAAATACTTATCTGTTTTTAGAGCCTTACCTATTCACAGCGTTTTAACTATATAAAAACATATCGATAATGGTTCAATGAGAAGAAATCTGTGCAGCATAGACTCTAGAGAAGGTTCTCAGAGCATTGAAATTTGAATACGCGATGAAGATTAAATCCATCTTGAAGGTTGGGTAGAGTTACTTAAATTGTATGGTTCTGCTGTATCTAGAAGCTTGAGTTAATGTATTGCAGACCCTATTAAACCTGAAAAGAATTATTGCTTAATCTGAAACAAATCATAAAGTCTAAAGAATGTTAAAATAACCTTCTATCTTTTGTCTAAACCTTAAATGAACAGAAACAACAGTTGAATGAACCTTAAATGAATAGTTTGGGTGGCAGGCGACCCTCCGCTACTTGCGGGATTTAAATTAACGTATGATAACGTTAAACCTAAATGTAGATAACGTAGTCGGATAATACACATAAAATAGAGTACTAAAGGTCGTCAAACAGAGTTAATAACGCGTATATAAACAAAAATGCTAGCAAAATGCTAAAGCTGGAAATCAACTTGGGTAGACCTGGCGACCACACGTAACAGAAAGATAAGGTTGCTAGTAACTGTAATTCTAAGCATTCAGAACCTCAGCATAAAATACGCAAATGGAGGGGCGCTGTGATCACGAACGATACAGACAACAGCTTGGCCAGCTCCGACATTTTTATGTGTGTTTTCCCGAAAAAAGCCTTAATTAATTATAAAAAATTTTTTTAATTTTCTCCGAAGTGTCTCGCCCTCAAATGTGACAGTTTTTTCTGTGCAAAAGGGGTCTCATCTTCCTCGTGGTTCATTCTGCAATCCGAAGGAAAACAGGAGCATTCAGATAAGTAGCCTTATTTTCTCTAAACTAAATCTAATATATATTACTTAAGTGAATTTAAATTATTTTTTTATTATGGTTGTAGGCCTCTGACATTAAATAATAGTTAGAAATTGCTTTATATCATATGCTTGTTTTTCCTGTATCCTGGAGTGACGTTATCCTTATCAGTAGACTCCGTCTGTCAGCACTCCCCATCTGGAGGGGATCTGGGGCATCGATGAATGTAAAAGGTTGCAGTTTTACTGTTTTCGATCGCAATTATGAAATTGCTTTATATCATATGCTTGTTTTTCCTGTAACCTGCAGTGACGCTATCCTTATCAGTAGACGCCGTCTGTCAGCACTCCCCATCTGGGCCCCTTTGAGGAATTTCTAAGGGGATCTTGGGCATCGATGAATGTAAAAGGTTGCAGTTTTACTATTTTCGATCGCAATTATTTCTTTCAGTTCGCAAATAAAGAAAACAATAAGATTAATTTATATTTCCTTGAATACATCTCTTAGAGTTATGAGCATATGCTAATAAAGTGTGCCTCAACTTGTTAGACTGGTACAAATATATAGTAAACTATGATGATTAAATTATTAAATAAATATAATGATTAAAAAAAATAATTAATCAAAATAAAAAATTCTGATATTTATTTATTTCTTTAATTTTGCTGATTTGCTCTCGCACTGTGTATGGTTTTATGATCTTGTATGATGTCGTTTGCAAAAAAAAAAAAAATATGAATTTGTTTGGATACCGCAATACTATATGTTACCTTACTTAATATACACTTTTGTTTGGACACAATCGTATTTAGGACATTTTCTTACTTCCTTTCCTTTTCTTTCTATAGGCCCTTTTTATTATTTTTTTTTTCCTCTCCATTACTTTTGGGCCATTTATTTTTTATTTTATTTTGTCCCATATTTTTCTCCTGGCCTTTAGAACTTGTATAGGTCCCCTAAAACCCTAGTCGCCCTTTAAAAAGGGGAGTATATAAGGTATATCTCCCACATTCTTAGCGTGCCTTCGTGGTGTAATGGTCAGCACACTGAGCCGGTATTTCAGAGGTCCGTGGTTCGATTCCCGGCGAAGGAATTGCATATTTTTCATGTCTCCTGCGACTAAATAACCTAATGTCTCTACAATGTAACCTTACTTAATATATACTTTTGTTTGGACGCAATCGTATTTAGGACATTTTCTTACTTCCTTTCCTTTTCATTCTATAGGCCCTTTTTATTTTTTTTTTCCTCTCCATTACTTTTGGGCCATTTATTTTTAATTTTATTTTGTCCCATATTTTTTCCTGGCCTTTAGAACTCGTATAAAATATACGAAGTTCCTTTTTCACTCTCCTCTGAAATACGAAATTGCCCATTTTCTATATACCTTTCCTTCGCACCCTAGCTTGATTTTTCGCCCATCGGTGCAGAAAGACTTAGCGGGTGCAAAACAAGACAACTGTCTTTTTTGTCTGTCTAAAATACGCAAATAACTAATTCCCATTTTGGTGATGAATGCGAGAAGAAAAAGTTACACTGGAGTTTTAAATCATAATAATTGATTAATTGACATAAATCTTATAAGATAACGGCAAAACACGTATAAATCCAGGTGGTAACGAATTACCGTCCACCGCATTTGTAGTCCGGTGTTCAAACCCGAGTACAAATGTGTGGGCCTTCAGACTGCCAGTCGTATGTGTTGTCATTTACACTACGATGGCAGTCTGTGAGGAAGACGAAAATTCCTTACAAAGTTTCTTTCGAATTTATTAAAAATTTATTTTAATTATTTTCCACAATGTAAAGATTTCACTTTTTTCCAACACTCAAAAACCTTATTAAAAAACTGATCTTTCTGATAAGCTTTTATTAGCTCATTCCTACATAAATTTAATTCTTTTTTAATTTCAAAATCTTACAATCTCTGTTAGAGGGCAATCACATGTCTACTATCCTTAATGCAAATATTTTAAAGTTATTTTCAATCATTTCAATTGTAAGAGATGGCACTCACGTTAATTTCAGTTTTACGGATACTGTCAATGATGTTGAAATGATTCTGTTTAAAATTAAAATACGCAAATTCGAATCTCCATTTATTTCACGAATTTTAAACTGAAAATCAGCTTTTTAATTTTGGTCTCATTAACTTTAAGTCCGATTTTTCTGTAATTATTATGAGATTAAGTACAGAGCTTGGAAAATATTTTTGTTATTATTATTATCAATTTTTTTAATCTTATGAAAGGACTTCGCATTTTCATAGATATTTTTAAAATAATAAATTCTTAAAATATTCTTGTTTGCAAATTATGAGCAGAAATCGGTTGAATTTTTAACATTATTTTTTTACGCTACGAGATAGCACGCTGTATATAATTTTCTGTAACAAAATATATGCGCTAACTTGATATTTCTGACGAGAAAACATGCTAACGCCGTCAACTTGACTCGACTTAAAGAAAATTTCCTAAATGTATAAAATAAATTTGTAGCTTAGTTATCTCTATTAAAAAAAGAAGAAAGAAAGAAATAGAACAGCCCACTTTAAAAGCTTTATATTGTTGCAGCTATATTATATTATCGAAACTAAAATTCATTGGTTTATTATGTTTCCAAATGTAATCTGCTTTTCATTAAAAATTCACATTTTGTATAGTTTTACTGAAAAAGTATCACATGATCAAACTTACTGTAATTTGAAGTCCTACGTTATTGATTTATTTCTCCTCCTGGAGCCATGGAACCAGTTGTTCGAGATCTGTTTTAGTCCTACAAGAGCTTCAAGCTCTTTTAAGTGTCCTGTATGAATCGTTGGTGAGTTTTGAAGAAAGAAAGTGCTAACACCGAATTCCTCAAACTTAAGTTTGAACTCAGCATATATTTACTGATTTCAAGGTAATTTTAGCAAAAGCACCTAGCAGCTGACGTTTTCTTTATCTTCTTTCCAGTAGCTGTTTCATCAACAATGTAGTTATATTTTGCTAACTTTGATAAAACCATAAAGCAGAGAAGAGGGACAGATTTTCAACATCGTAAATTTTTGTCCACCAGGTTCATTAACTAGCTGTACTGAAACATCGGCATGGAAACACGAATTTTCAATGCAACCATTTGTGCAACCTTAATATTAGAACCTTCACTAATGAGTTCGTCTTTGATTTGATTTGTCCAGAGATCTTAAGGTAATCATCTAAGTTCAAACTTGAATGGTCTAACCTTTTCTTTAGACAAGCAACGTAATGCTGCGCATTACTTTCGCTGAGGTGTCTAGTAAGGGTTCTGTAATCATCCTCACTCCCAGGGGTAATTTTTAAGAATTTGCCTGCAATTTTGTTCCGTAAAAATAGCAGTGGTTTCTGAAGCAAATTTTTTTTAGCAAAGTCATCGAATTTTAAAGAGAGAATGAGCAAATTGGTTTAGTTTTGACAGCAGCAGCTTCAGCATGTTTCACGGCATTATCTTGTTCCATAGAGTGTCATTAGTAATAGAATATTCCTTAAAAACATTACTTAACACAGTAAATTTGCTACTTACATCAATATCTAAAAAATTTTTACTCAGTTTCTTTGGACGGGGGGGCGACTCCTGAGGGGAGGTAAAACCGTCTTTATCTTGCTATGCTTGGGTGCGTGTTTTTTCCTTAAGTATCATTTTTGAGCTAGAATTACTATTATTTGCTTTACTCAAATCATTTTTATCAATATCAAAATATTTCGCATTTTTTGCACTATCAGAATTACAGATCTTACTAGAACCAGGGCAGTTAGCAACATTACTCTCAGGTACATTTAGGTACAGTAACATTTTTAGAAATGTCGTTAACACAAGCTATACCAATATAGTCATAAATTTTAACATCTTTCACTAACGCATCACATGAATTTCTACAAGCTCTAAAACATTCACACTGTAAATGTTGTTAATTTAAGGGTTCATCTCCGTAAATCTGTGTTCACACCATATCACAATGTAGATCCACGTCCTTGCCAGGATTGTCATTTAGATAATTACCCATTTCCTGCATTAGCTTGTCCTCGAATTCTATAGCATTCGTTAAGAAATCCACAGCTTTAATAAAATCTGTTTGATCGTAAGCTTTTTTAGAAAGTAAATCCAAAAGCAGTTCATCTTCAATCACAAGAATGATTCTAGAATCAAAATCACAGCCCGAATCGTAATCCGAGATAGATTCGCAGCCACTATAGGAATCCATAACGTTCACAAAATTCTGAAACTTTAAGAAGCAGGCATTCGTGCAGAACAAACACGAGGGGGAGGGGACAAGCACCTTCTTACACCGAGATAAGACACGAGTGCTATAGAAGCACGTCTTACTACTTCAGAGGTTAGCAGTCGAAGCTCCAGACACCCATTTAGCCAGGATTAGAACATAGTCCGAAGTCTCAGAAAAAATTACATGCACAGCTTTATACTGAAAATTTTATTAATTCTGTTAATAGTTTATATTGAAAGATTTGTATTTCTATTATAGCCCGCTTAGAAATCAGTTTCTTATATTTTATTCTTATAACATTATATACTTTTAATATACTTCTGCCAGTTTTTATGTTATATTATCTTCATTTATATATTAATTTTTTTCACTGTTTACTTAGTTTTAGTCTGTAGTACATTAAAAGTAGAAGAACTGAATAAAATATATAAAGTTCCTAAATTACTGTTCACTCCAACAGGTTATCTACATATTGTAAATGTAGAATTACTTAGGAAACTACAGATTCCTAAGAATCCGTTAGTTAGCATATCATTATAACTCTCGCAACTAATATTATCTTTGATTTTTGTTAAATATATATTTCTTTCATTTGATCTTGTGTAATATGATGAATAAAATGTATTAAAAGGTACATACTGGCAGTTGACTACACCCACACACACATATATATTGTATATCTATTTATTTAAATATATAATATTTAAATTTTCTTGATGGTTCTTATAATCGTACGTGCTCCATCGTTTAACAGTTACTATTACTATACTATTGCATTATGCCTCATCCGCTTTCTGGAATGTTTTCTTTTTGGGTTGGCTTTTTTAATTAGGCAGATCACTCGAGGGTTATCTACTTAAGGGGAGGGATGCCTTCGTGGAGGACTTTCTAAGAGAACTGGCTCGTATATACGTTATATATGGCGATAACCTCGAAAACACCCATGTAGCCAGCCCGACAGCCAAGAATACAGTCGGTAGTTTATACTTACCTCATATGGAAAATGATTCAATAAGTAATTGTCAACTAAGTAAAGTAATCGTAAAGTTGCGATAAGAAACTTGAACTCTTTCCTTTGCGTTCGTAGAAACAACTATGTCACAGCAATTTCTGGACTTAACAAGATTCAAACAGTGCACCCAGGATTGTCATTGCTATGAGATTTTCAGCAGCTGTTTATGATTCTAAAAGTATTATCGAAGGCGTGGGCGAACGTCTGTTTATGATTCTAAAAGTATTATCGAAGGCGTGGGATTCGTCTGCTTAACTTTTCATTTAAGCAGACGAATCCGCCTGAAGTATCTGAAGTGGCCATAATAGTAACGATATCTTTATTCAAAAGTATTTTTATATCACAGATATTCAGGTGAAGCGTGCTATACAGATTCAAAGAATATTAGTGAGTTGCCATTATCGATGATGTACACTTTTGTGTAATTTTCCTGCTGGCCTAATGATTTAGCGAGTGCAAAACAATACAGCTGTCTATTGAGTTGAAATGGGCATGAAATTGCGCTCGACAGAATTCGTGCGCGAAGGAGGCGTTTACTTCCTATTTGTTCCACTGAGTGCCCCTTGTTGTGAGTTACTTCTTTAAGAGATAGGTCAACGAACGGAAACGTTTATTATGTATGTTCAAGAAATGCGAGATTAAAAATTGTGCCTTTGAAATTTCTCATTCTTTGAAGTTTTACATCTTCTAGTATTTAGCGCAAAACATTACACAACTTAATTTACAAGAATTTCAAGGTACGTTTATATTTCGTGTAATGTTAGATGACATTTATCGAGTTTATTTATATGATAAGTGTTTTAAAGTATCTTTAAATAGTTTATTATTATATTTAAATATTAAGGCATTAGTGTAAATGCATAACGCTAGATTTATTTTTTGTCATATAAGTAAGTGCTTCCTTCGTTCCATTGGTGGATGCTTTGAGAATATAATGACATTTGTGCTTATGAAAATTATATTATCATATTAGTTGCAAAAATCTACAAATTTATCTGCAAACCGCTGAGAACGTTAATTTCGTAAAAGTAACTGTCTCACTAAGTGGCCTTGTAGCTTCAGAGGTTTGATAAGGATTAATATTTTTTCTTTTTTTTAATATATATATATAAATGTTTGGTAAAGTTAATACACCGTTTTATCTGTTGCGCGTGGTTATTTATGCAGTAATTTGTATAAATTTGCAAAATTTGATGGAAACTGAGCTTTGACTGATATCAGTAGGCGATGACAGTTGTGATATATCCTGAAATTGGTCCCATTAGTTGTTAATTAATATCTGTAATATGCTAGTGCTCACATCATTGTTTCTTGTTTTTTTTTTAAATGTATTAACTCCTTATGAATTAATTTCTATTGTGTATATTTTTTCTCTTACAAAAATGCATATTTTTGTTTCGTATTAGCATATCATGCACTATTTAATGCTGATATGACCTCGAATTTTTTAATAATGTTCACATAGTGAGAATCTTGGAATTTGCAACTTTCCATAAAAGCTGTGATGAGTTATTTTTCTTAGAAACTACCAACTTTCATTCTAATATTAAAAAACATAATGGTAAAAGTTTACAATTGGGTGCCCCTTGTTGTTTGGCGATTCTGTTTTGATGCCAAGATCGGCGCCAATAAGACACAATTTCAAGATGGCCGCTACACAAAACCAAAACAAGAAGTCAAAGAATTTCACAAACTCCGTGTCCATGTACACATTGACTTATTTTCACTTAAAAAAAACATCAGAGAATTGCACAAACTAGTCATTGCATATTTTGACTTTGTCCATGTGCACATCGATTTATTTTCAATTAAATAAATCAAGAAGCTAAAACCATGTTAGATCTCTGATGGTAAACAGAAATGAGGTTTCATCGCCAAAACTGAACAAAATGTTTCGCCAAAAAACAAGGGGCACCCAATTCTACACTAGAGCCAACATAATTTCTATATTAGAAGCTTAGTATGAGATAACAAATTTACTTTCTTAGCATATGACAGGTACGCATTATAAATTTATAATTTTATGGATTTAAAGAGTAGTACAAAAAAGATGTATAAATAGTCTGCTCCTGTTGTATTAAGTTTAACGTACCTGTCTGTGGCAAAAGTTGTAGAATTTTGGCAATTTCACTTCATGTTTTATTTACAGTGAAGGGATATAATAATTGCATTGATGTCATAATTTTCATCATATATAGCATTAATACAAGGCATTTTCTCTTGAAAAGTCCTGCACAAAGGCTTAAGATGCTTTCTCATAATTATTCACTTCAAGTGGGTAGGTTCCCTTTCTCCTAATTAATGTATATTTTCCTCATTCTTTTCATATGAAGTATTTTGATTTGTTGATTTTTTTCTTTTTTTGAGAAGGGAGATCACGCTGGAGACATGTTTTTTTTTTTTTCTTTCTTTTTAAGACAGAGGGTAAATGAATATAAATTCCTATTTTTATTTTATCTGTGCTTATGAAGTTCATATGCTAGGGCTTAGTTTCCAACAGTTTGATTTGGCAGCTTAAATTATACATGTTTTACTTAACTCGCTCTTTAGTTATACCAGTTTTCTTTCTCCTTCAGCCTTTAAAACAACCAAACAGAACCAATGCAATGCAAAACGTTATTTTCTAAAACCCTGAAAATCTAATATGCCAGCTACATTTAATATATTTATAGTACAGCAATATCATATGTTGTAAAAAAAATATTATAAGGTAAACTCATACAATGACATGGAAATACTTAGTGATGTACCTAATACTACGTGATGAATACCATTATCTTTAAAAACTATGAACCTTTTTTCACTCTGCTTAGCAGAATGAAGAAATTAACAGAAACGGTAGCCTAATTTTTTTTTCAAAATGACATATTCATGTAATACAAACCAAAGAATTAGTACAAAAAATAGGATTAGGTTTTGAAGGTATTTTCGATTTGGTGAAAGAGCTACGTCTTCTGATCGTGCTTCAACAAAATTTTAACTTACATGTTCTACTTTTACAAAAAAATTTGTTTTCGATTGTTTGCTTTTAGCCGAGATATTTTTCTAAATTTCATTGTAGAAAGCTAAATGTATATAAAGTTCTTTGTTATATTTTGAGCTTCTTTCAGTTCATTATTTAGTAAATGTAAATATAATTTTTCAGCTTGCTCAGCTTAGTCAACTGATAACTTTTATAGCAGTTTTTTTAAATTTTGTCCTGAGAAACTTGTTTAGTTATATTGTATTATACGCTATTATGTCAAGATATTGGCAGTTGTGCTATAGGTCTTTAGTTTAGCAACTCGGTAGATCTTCATTAAACTGTCTGACAGCAAAACTATTGTAATAATACCATGCAGTATAGGGTATACTATTATTTGAAGTGTTATTCAGAACTTACGTGAATATGTATTTACTCAGATAAGTTTCCTCGTCCTCTTTCTAATTTATCTATCTGAAAATTTGAGAGGAAAATTTCACAGTGTATGTCATTTTTAAGGAGGATGGAGGTAAAACAACTTAATATTATAATACAGCATGCATGTTTCTTGCTCTTTCTGTATCCCTCATACAAATAGAAAAAGCAAACTTTCTTAAACTACATAATTTTGTTAATCTACAGATTGTAATGTTTAAAGTAAATTTGGTGAAAATGCGCTTTAGCCCACTGCTTGGCGATGTTTTGAAAATCGCCAATTCGGCGCGTTTCGCAGAAACGTCTTTGCAATTAATTGCAACCTTCCCGACACGCTCCGCGAAAACCTATTGTAAACAAAACATAGAATTCTAAACCATAAATTAGTATGGAAACTGTTGCCACAAAAATATAATAAAATAATATGCAAAACGAACATTACGATCATTAAAATATTTGTCAGTTACCTTTAAATTAATTATTTACATTTTATGTTGTAATACTTACACATTTTATGCCGTTACATAACCTTCCCGACACGCTCCGCGAAAACGTAACCAAAATGGCATCCCAGAAAGAAGGAATTTTTTTTAAAAGGGCATTAAAATTACAAACGATACCATGTACACACCGTTCCGTTTTAACTTAAAAAAAAATCTGAGAATTGCACAATGTAGGCAACGTACACAAATAAACAAAATAAGCTAGAATAACGAAAATAAATTACAAGAAAATGCCATGTGCACAGCGTTCCTTTTAAACTTAAAAAAAACTTCAGCGAATTGCACAATGTAGGCAACGTACACAAATCAACAAAATAAGCTAAAATAACGAAAATAAATTACAAGAAAATGCCATGTGCACAGCGTTCCGTTTTAACTTAAAAAAAACATCAGCGAATTGCACAATGTAGGCAATGTGCACAAATCAACAAAATAAAATAAATTGCAAACGATACCAGCGTTCTGTTCTTCAGCTGAGCCAAATTATTTCAATAAAAGGCAACAAAATATAAAAATTAAGCAACTTGCACTTCCAATAAAGTAATAAATGTACATGTACATTCACTCACCTCTCTCAGCATCACAGCTAAATCCATACCGACTCGGTATTTAGCGAAATATAAGGTACGAAAATAGCAAACACTCAACACAAAAACACCGCATTCAAAGAATACAACGACAACTGAAATAACTACTTAAATTAACACGTAAGAATTTCGAATAAACCGCTACGTCATCTCACATTACCAATAAAACCGTTCTTTATAAAATAGGAAATACGCATGCGCGAAAACTACATGTTTCCGTAGCTTCAAAATACCCAGTCAGCCATGTTCGCGGATATACGGAGTTATCCATATTGGCGCGTTTATTGCTCATTCAAAAACAATCACCGCCAAGCAGTGGGCTAAAGCGCATTTGGGCCGTAAATTTTATGGTATGTGATCCTAGAGAATAAGACATTGAGGTAACATTTGATCAGTATAATTACATTAAGCTTTCTGGAAGAAAAGCTTCTAGTTCCATGGAATATGAAGATGTGTTATCCTTATTAGAAATTTATACTATATTTCACAAAATTTAAAGTTTTGCCATATTTTATCAAAGTTTTTACTATTGACTATCAAGAACGCTTTAATTTTTAGAAGGGGCTAGCTTTTTTACTAGTACTCTCTAATTATCTCGATTCCCAGTTTCAACTTTCATCAGTTTTTGGTGTATTTTTGAGTATATATGCAACAGTAAATAACTCACTCAGGTGTGTGTACCACATAGTTATTTGAGTATGTATGAATTTACACACTTTAAGTGTTATTTTGCTAAATATTTGCTGTAAAGGTATAAATATTGATGACATAGAATTTTGTTTTTTATTGCTCATCAAATTCTTGTTATTTATGAATATGGGCCACAAAGATAGCCAAACAGATTTTTTCCCCCTAATTCACAAGGACTTGTGTACTTTTTAGCAGGGAGAGGATTAGCAGAAAGTACCTGTGTTTTTAGGTGAATAGATAATAAATAGTTGAGAAAAACTGGCTTTCATGATTGAGAGACCTTCCTTGTAAACTGAAATATTGATAATTTAATTTCGGATTTAATGTCTCAATAGCTTCTGTTCATGATACATTGATGAAATCTCTATAGGTGGTAAGAACTAAAATTCTGATATTTATGTGTTCTGATACCATTTTAAAGTAATTCTGGGATTAATGCATTTAGAATTATATTAAATATATCTGGTATTTTAAAGAGTTAACAAAAGTGAATTTTTACAAGTGTTAAGGTGTTTGCTTTTACACTGGTTGGACAAAAATATGGAAACACCTTTAAAAAAACATGTTTCTTTGCTTAATATGGTGTAGGAAACCCGTTGGCATCCAAAACAGCTTGCACTCTTCTCGGAATGGATAAATACAGTTCCTGTACGTTTGCCAAAGGAATATTATACCATTCTTCTTGCAAAACAGTGGCAAGTTCAGATAATGATGTTGGCGGTGGATAACGAGAACGCACTTTCCGTTCCAATGTAGACCACAAAGGTTCGATAATATTCAGGTCTGGTGACTGTGGTGTCCAGGGGAGATGGGACAAGTCATCCTCGTGCTCAGAAAACCAGTCCTGGACAATGTGAGCTGTGTGAACAGGGGCTTTGTCATCTTGGAAGACACCATCACCATCGGGGAACAAAGTTTGTACCATGGGATGAACTTGATTGGCCAAAATGTTCACATAAAGTCTTGGCAGTCATGTGCCCTGGCACAGTTATCATGGGGCTAGCAGAGAACCACGATATGGCTGCCCAAACCATAACAGAACCCCTGCCATGTTTCACTCTTGGCAACAAGCAGTCTGTATTATAGGCTTGAGATGGTATTCTCCAGACGTAAACTCGGCCAGAAGTGGAAAACAATGTGAAAGAACACTCGTCAGACCATATTACTCACTTCCACTGCTCTATAGTCCAGGCTTTATGACTTAAACACCACCTTTTCCTGTTATGGGCATTAGCATCACTGATGAGTGGCTTCTCAATTGCAGCACGGCCAGCAATTCCCTGTTTATGAAGCTCCCTTCTAATTGTTTTGGTACTCACAGGGTTCGGTAACACAACATTCATTTCAGCAGTAACTTTTGCAGCTGTGGTCTTCTTATTTTTCATCACAATTGCCCTTAATGATTGTCTGTCACGATCACTCAGGACACACTTTCATCCGTGCTGTGATTTAGCAGATGTTTTTCCGCTTTTCAAATATGCGGAATAAATCTTCGATACAGTACCTCTTGAAACACTAAACATCTCGGCTACCTTGCTTATGGAAGCACCTACCATACGTGCTCCAACAATTTGCCCACGTTCAAAGTCTGTTAACTCTGACATAATGCAATGACAACCTCACATAACAGTACTCCGACAACAACTGAACTGTTTAGCACATTTACAAAGTTGTATAGGTGGCGCCAGTAGTCAAAAACGCCACCGCCACCTACATATTTCATTAAAATCAATCTTTCTTTTCAAACATGCATTTCACAAGGTGTTTCTATATTTTTGTCCAACCCCTGTATGTGTCAGTGGAAGTATTTTTAAAATAAAGCTAAAGAAATTTTTTAATTTGTAGGCATTCCAGAACAGTCTTAAATAATAAAAATAGTTATTTTTATGGTTTGTCATTTGAGCAGGATTGAAACTCTGCATATTACTTTACCAAAAATAAATTCTAAAGTACTGTAAAAGTGGTTCTAGTGTTTACTTTATTGTATTAGGATAAGAATAAGGTTGGAATGCGCTTTAGCCCACTGCTTGGCGGCAATTGTTTTTGAATGAGCAATAAACGTGCCAACATGGGTAACTCCGTATATCCACCAACCTTGTTTTGTTGATTTGTGTCTGGAAACATTGCCTACATTGTGCAATTCGCTGATGTTTTTTTTTAAGTTAAAATGGAACGGTGTGCACATGGCATTTTCTTGTAATTTATTTTAGTTATTTTAGCTTATTTTGTTGATTTGTGTACGTTGCCTACATTGTGCAATTCGCTGAAGTTTTTTTTAAGTTTAAAAGGAACGCTGTGCCCATGGCATTTTCTTGTAATTTATTTTCGTTATTTTAGCTTATTTTGTTCATTTGTGCACGTTGCCTACGTTGTGCAATTCGCAGATGTTTTTTTGAAGTTAAAACGGAACGGTGTGTACATGGTATCGTTTGTAATTTTAATGCCCTTTTAAAAAAAATTCCTGCTTTCTTCGATGCCATTTTGGTTACGTTTTCGCTGAGCGTGTCGGGAAGGTTATGTAACGGCATAAAATGTGTAAGTATTATAAAATAAAGTGTAAATAATTAATTTAAACCTAACTGACAAATATTTTAATGATCGTAATGTTCGTTTTGCATATTATTTTATTATCTTTTTGTGGCAACAGTTTCCATACTAATTTATGCTTTAGAATTCTATGTTTTGTTTACAATAGGTTTTCGCGGAGCGTGTCGGGAAGGTTGCAATTAATTGCAATGACGTTTCGTGGAAACGCGCCGAATTGGCGATTTTCAAAACATCGCCAAGCAGTGGGCTAAAGCGCATTTTCATTAAGAATAATTCTGCTGACAGTTGGCATTGTGTGAATTGCAAATTTTATACACTCTTTAAAAGTAAAATTTCAACACCAAGAGAGAATGGAGCTGTGAGATGAATATGCAAATGATTAATAAACAGACACATAAAATCATTATAAACCAATTTATACCATAATGACCAGTGTGACGCTCGTTGAAATGGGCTGTTTTGTAGCATTCTCCGGATCGCCACCCTATCTGTCTACGCTGACATCTAACCAGGCGTCTAGTCTTATGGTCAGCAGTCAATGGTATCCCTGCGGCTGGTACCTGTGAATGCAAGTGTACCTCATGCAGTCTGTCACGTATAGTTTGGACGGACACAGATCTACCTGCTGCTGGAAGCAACCGGCCTTGGATGTCACGTGATCTAGAGAAAGGATCTCCAATAGTTGACCGCCGAATACGCCGGTCTGTGCGTTCTGACATGCACCTTTGCACACCACTTCATCTTCAATTTCCACATACAGCTTCTTGAATCCATTGTGCGACACAATTTTGGATGGTACTCACGTTGTGCCCAACATGAGTGGCTATTGTGCACAGCGAGAAACCAAGTTCATGGAGCTCAGTAATCCGGTCATTAATGATGGTCTTGAGCTCACCAATGTCTCAAACGCACTTTCTATGCTTCTCATGTTCTCCAATGCTCCATAAACTCTCAGATGCTGTTATGAGAAGAGAAAGTGGCTGACCTTTATAGCCCACATATGCATATTACGTGATCCAATGCGGGTACAACTTTTATTATTTGCATATCCACCTAACAGCTCTCACTTCTTCAATTTGCATGATGCTATGCGCATTCCTTCTTGGTGTTGCAATTTCACTTTTGAGGAGTGTATGTAATTTTTATAGTTGGAACATGAATAGTTGTAACTAAGAAGATACTGTATCAAACTGTTTGGTAGCATTCTCAAACAAATATATAATTTTACCTGCCGATATATCAATTTAATTTTCTGGAAACTTTGTGTCAATTGTTAGAAGTAACGTATTGAAGGTTATTAAAAAATCTACCATGAAACTATCACTAAGCAATGCAATTTAATGTCAATCGCATATAAGCATGATGCAACAACACACTCAGCATCTGCGCTTACATTTGATGATTGTATTCTCGATAAGCCACATTTTGTTTTTATGAACAAGGATGTAAATTAGCTGTTATTGCTATATTTTTTACTTGCATTTAAAAAAAATAACATTTCAGATCTGTCTTGTACAGAACAGCAAGCAGTAGATTATTTTCTAAGTTAACCAGAAGTTCTAAATCAAAGTATGTGTTTATGGACATAATATGGTCAGCTGAATTTGGCCAATAAAACTGATAGATTGGAACAATTAGCTTTAGGAAGTTTGTGCTCATAGTGTTCTAAACAGAGCTTTTATTGAAATCTGAGAGCTTACAAAATAAGAGAAATTGACAAAAGAAAGCCTTTTTTTTAGAAGCGCAAAAAGGCAATGTGTCAAATACTGGTTGCTTATTAAATAAAGAGGCAGCAGATATTGCAAAATTCTGCAGGAACATTTGATGCAGCTTTGGTAGGATCTCTACCAACTTTCATAATCAACAGGATAACATTCAAGTACTTTAAAAAATTTTGTTAAAGAGGTATGCTTGCCTTTTCTGTTAATTTTTTCAAGCTGAATGTGTAGAAAATGAATATTTTTATTTATTCTATTTTACAAATACCAAACATTAGTGCTTAAGCCATTAGTCGTGGGCTGTTCAGTACTTTTTAACAAACAATGTCCTTATACCGAGAAACTGCTGCAATACTGGTATTTAAAGTTCAAATATCATTGATTGATTGCACTTGCACAAACACAGTTCGCGGAATCTACTGTTCCAATTCTGTAGAAGTGGTCTTGCAAACAGTCATGTCCAGTCAGATGTCTGAATAGAGCCACAGCTGTCTTTCTTGGGAAACAGAATAGTTCTTTCTTTCCCCAGAATCCTTCATCTCATATCCATAGCATGTTGAATCATCGTGTTTAAGAATTTTCTTAAGAGTCACGTTAACAAACAATTTAGTCGTATAAAAAGAAAGCTATCAATTAATGCATTGCTTTATCCTTTCTTAGCCAACGTATCATCTTTTTTGTTGCCCATAATTCCACAATCAGCTGGAATCCATTAGAAAGAAATTATGTGTCCAAATGCCTTAAGAAGAGGCATACAGTCTAAGATTCATTGGGAACTGTTTTAATTATTCAGAAGGGCTTGAAGCACACTTTTGGAATCTAACGATATAACTGCCTTTACAAAAGAGTGGCTATGAATCAACAGTTGTAGAAAACTAATATAAATGATTTTTTCCTACTTGTATGTAACGTGAACTGAGTTTTCTGCTGTGAAAAAGTGTCTTTCAATGTAGGTAATATTTACTTGTATAAATTTTTATTCCTTCAGCACAGTTGGCTCACCAGCGGCCAAGTGGTGAAGTCCCTGAACACTGGTATTTCAGCCCGAGGTTCAAATCCCGTGAATGGGCTGGATGCATGGGCGTTTTCGTGGTTTTCTCCATGTGAAATGTGTATATGAGTCAGTTTCCCATAGAAAGTCCTCCACGAAGGTATCCCTCCCCTTAAGCAGGTAGCTCTTGAGACTTTGCCATAATCACGTAAACCAAACCTTCAGCACGGTTAATTTCTTTTAGCTCTTTATTCTTGTCATGTCATATTAAAATATGCTGTATGAAAAGTTAATTGCAGTTAATTTTGATTAATTGGAGCATGAGCATTATAATAATTTGGTCATTTTAATTAGCAGATTTCAGTTAGCCCAAATTGTTTTTTAAATTTAAAAATTCAGATGTCAGTGCAACTATTTACAACTCTATACATTATTTATTCATTTAAATCAGAATGTTTGTCTTAGTATGTATTAAAAAAGATTTCATGTCAAGGTGTTTCGATTCTCCTTTATGTTTAATATTTGTAATAATCTTTTCAAGTATGTGGTTTTGGTATATAAAATACTTTAGAGCCTAATTCCGTTAATGACATATGAATTATGAGAGACTGTTTAAATGTGAAAATGCTTCTCTGAGTGTTATGTAAAAAATGTCAAGAATGCTAACTTATATTAACTGAAAAATGGATCTAGATACAAAGAAAGAAATCATATGTTTCAAAACATAAGATTATCAATAATCTTGAAGTTGTCTTCAGAATATTTTTCTTAGACTTTAAACTGAGCTAATTAAATAGCGTTAACAAGACGCTGAAAGAACAAGAATGTACACAAAGTCACACAGGATGCACAATAGCTACGATGCTACTGACTGATATCAACATGCTTCAAAAACTTTTTTTTTGAACTGAATATGATCCAGTAGCTTTATAACTTATTCATAATAGTTTGCATTAAAGAAAGAAAGAAATGAATGAACAAACTTTTATTGTGTATGTCAAGTTTAACTGAAATACCAATAATAGTAAATAATCATGTAATCTGCACAATGACATTTTAGCATTGTGAAGAGTAAAAAATGCATGCAAGCATAAGCACATTTTAAGCAAAGCATTTAAGTAACTGCGCAGTACTGTACATATTAGCACATACCTTAAAATGCTCTCCTCAAAAGTGAAATTGCAACACCAAGAAAGAATGCACTTAGCATCATGCAAATTGCAGGAGTGAGAATTGTGAGGTGGATATGCAAATGATAAAAGTTGCATACACATTGAACCACATGGTACGCATATGCAGGCTATAAAGGTCAGCTTTTTTCCCTTCTCATAAACAGCGTCTGAGGGCTTACGGAGCATTGGGGTCTTTAGAAGAAGCATAGAAAATGCCTCTGATATGTCGGCAAGCTCAATACCTTCAGTTAACGACCGGGGAACTTGGCCATGTTATCGACTTTGTCATGTTACGAACTATATCAAACATATCCATGTTCATGACTGACATGATATGGCAATGCTCAGATTATGTTGGATCATAAACTTCACATCTGACTATGTATAAATAAAAACAAATTGCAGGTAAATTGTTAGTAATCCATGAAATGTGAACAGCTGCATATTATGCACCATTAAGAAGTGCAGAGCACCAAATTTTTAATCCTTATTTAAAGCAAGCTGCATAAGCGTGAAGTATCACGAAGGGAAGATAAATCAAATTTTGATTTTTATTATGTTCAGCCTCTAGTAAAATAATTCCTTTTTAAAGATTTTAAACATATTTGATTTATACTTAAGTAATTTCTAGTAAATATTTTTATCTTTAGCAGCATCATGAACAAATATCAGACATTCGAAAATGAAGGGGATAATGATCTGCCTGCAACAACACTAGAACCAGAACATTTAGACATTAGCTTGAGTACATCAAAACCTGGAGTCAATTCAGCATCTCCCAAAGTTACCAGATCAGTTGGACAGTCTAGATTTGTTGAAAATTCACTTGAAAACAATGGAAGTTCTCACACTGCTGTGGTTATATCTGA
>KK116525.1:46123-71189 GCA_000611955.2 Stegodyphus mimosarum | reverse complement strand
GGTGCTGAAACTGGAGAAACTGATAATGACATTGGGTAAGTTTTACTATTCTATGTTTTGGTATTTCTGCAATTTCCAGTCCTGAAAACTTCATTTAATGCCAAGATTATTTTGACAATGATCTAGTGACTGGAAATCTCAGTTTAATGGTCTGTGTTATCCCTTACTTATGTTCATACAGATTTCATAAAGCTTATTTTTCTAATCCATGAAACCTGCAACTAAATATTTATTTTGCCAAAATTTGATTGATAATAGTACTTGGCATCAGCAGTAGGTAAATCCTTCAGCTGTTATAAATGTGATCTGGCGTCCTTCAAATAAATATCTTGCTCATAATCTTACCATCTGTGGGAATTTTTCAGTGTTTCACTGCCATACTTGTTTTCTTTAGTGATGTTTAGGTTTGTTTTATGGGAATTGTAATGGTGTCAATTTTTCAACAGTATTCCACAATTGAGAAAAAACTGATAGTTTCTCTTTTCTTGTTTGGTAAATTCTGGAGATGTTTAAGAAAGTTATGATTCCAAACACCAGGACACTTGCAACTTAATGTATTTATTGTGAATGCCCAGAACACATCTGTCATTTAGCTGTCTCATTATTAAGATCATTGTCCAGGCGGCAGTCGAATTACACCCAAAAGAAAGAAAAGCTAACTTCGACCTAATTTTGATGAACATACCTGTGGAGACAGATTCACAACCAGAGGATTAGCATTTCAAACAGATTTTACTCTTCAAAACAGAAGTTCTGTCCTAATTTTGGAAGACAATCACGTGGAGATGAGATCCAACTGTCCGCTACCCCTCTTCCCCTACCGTGAAACGTCTAGAAGCACTTTCAGCTTACCAGTACTATACATTTACAAACAGCCATCTCCAGGATTTGAACTTGGGTCCAATGATATGGCAGCCAGCATATCCTGTAGAGCCATTAGGTTATTTCGAAGCAGGAGACGTGAAAAATGAGTAATGCCTTTGCCAGGACTTGAACGACGAACCTCTGGAATACGCGCCCAGCATGCTGACCAGTACACCACGAATGCATGTGAGGAAAGTAGGAGAAATACCTCATAATCTAACCACTATACCATCTTATAAAGACTATGAAATCCTATGAAAAAGTCAACAAATGTGAAATACATTGAAGTAAAGTGCATACTAGAAACTAAAAAATATTTGTCACATAATGTTTGAAATTTAAAAACAGTTGTTATAAATGAAGAAACATTTATTGTTAAGTAATCACTATACCCTGACACCATGCTGTGTTCATAAGAAATATAAATTATAGATAATACAAATATAAATTCTTATATTCATCAAATATCATATATATGTGTTATCATATCATACGCACTACCCGACATTGGAAATACAACACCAAGAAGGAGTAGCCTGATAATTACGCAAATTTCAGGGTAAAAGCACTTCATCGAATTATGTGAATGATGTAAAATCCACAGCTCTCCAGCGCATATTGAAGGTATAAGGGAAGGAACCTGCAGAATATTCAATTTTTGTGCCATAATTTCTTCTAGTGAAATCATCATAGAAAATTTGTTCTTCTGTCAGAGGGTGTAATAGCAGAGAATGCCAGGGCATCGTCAGCGGAGGCAGTTCCAGCAGATGGACGATTTTACAAGTGGCGTGGTGATCGAACTGAGAAGGGGAAGTTGGTCTAGAAGGCAAATCTTGGCTGACACACACCTGGACGCGTTCACAATGCACTTGCTGTGGGATGTTAATTGGAACAAGGAAATGTGCCGAGTTCGAGGTATGCCAGAGTGATGTCGGCATGCGTGGATTGATGCATCTGCTGGCGAACAGTGCCACACCCGCAATACACCTTGGATGTTCCCATATTGACCAGAACCATTTGCCGTCAGATGGTGGCTAGTGGCCTGCACTGTGACGTCCATTAAGAAGAGTGCTATTGACCTCATATCATAGATGCCAACGTCTGCAATGGTGAGGGGCTCGAGCAATGTGGATACTGGAATGTCAGAGTCTTGTTCTCAGATGAGTCACACTTCTGTTTCTCCAATGAGTCACTGCATATGAGTGTGGCATCGATGCGGAGACAGGTCCACTCTAGCAGCAATGTTGAGTGCCCCAAAGCACAACAATGTGGCATCGTGGTTTGGGGTTTGCATATGATTCCAGGTCACCTCTTGTTCGTGTTCAGGGGACTATGACAGCCCAATGATATGTGCATGATGTGTTGCATCCAGTGATGGCTCCGTTACCTTCAGGGAGTGCCTAGTACCCTTTATCAGCAAGATAATGCCTGACCACACACTGCTCGCATCAGCCAATGTCTTCTGCAAGGGTGTACAGATGCTTCCCTGGCTACCATTCTCTGCTGATCTCCCACCAATCGAACACATTTATGATGTGATTGGATGCCATTTGCAGACCCTGCCATTGCTGCATTCAGAAGACGAACTGTGGCAAATGGTTGACAGGGAATGGAGAGTCATTCCTCAGGACACCATCCATAGTCTCGTTAACTCTGTACCTAGATATGTTCATGTATTACAGTCCAAGGTGGTCCAACAACCTAGTTAGCCACAATGCTCTTCTCGCTCTGTATTATGCATATCATTTTGAAATAAAGGTCACTTATTGTTTGTTTCTGTTTCTCTCTGTCTGCTGAGTTTCATAACTTTCTGGCCATTCCTTCTTGGCATTGCATTTTCAGTATCGGGGGTAGTGTATAAATTAAAAATAAATTCTAATCTATTTCCTAAGACCAATAAATTTTTTGATAAAAATGCAAGACTAAAAATGTTTTTTAACAAAATCTGAGTAAAAATTAAATAATAATTTGTGCTGAGTTTAAAAACAAAAATTATAAATTTTCTGAGTGCAGTGTTCTTCAGGGAAATATCCATTCTCAGTACAGTTCATTTTTGTTATTGGATAATTCAAGGACATTTTACAATTTGCAAGTGGTTTCAGAAAAACTAGTTTGAAAGTATAGTTTAATCTTTTCAAAAACACTTGAAATCCATTCCTTACATCTCTAGAATCTGTTAATGAAGTCTTGCATTTTCATCAGTCTTGCATCAGTTAGTCTTACATTTTCATCAAAAAAATTTATTAGGCTTAGGAAATAGATTGGAATTTATTATAAAATAAATTTAAAAAACAGAAAT
This sequence comes from Stegodyphus mimosarum, assembly GCA_000611955.2. Lineage (NCBI taxonomy): Eukaryota > Metazoa > Arthropoda > Arachnida > Araneae > Eresidae > Stegodyphus > Stegodyphus mimosarum. The sequence goes on along the minus strand of KK116525.1, from coordinate 68,026 downwards.
TCAAAAAATCACATCCACATGCTAAGACATTTTTATATGTTCAAGTAATGAAATTAATGAAAGCAAAAAAAATGTGGCTATTTAATAATTTATAATAATAAAAATTCCAGTTGAATAATAAATTCATCAAAGATACAGAAAAAGATTACTTTCTGCTTCAGACTTTATACCATTTTGCTAAATGAAGATCTACATCCTATCTTGGGAAAGCTTAGGGTTATCTTCTTGCCGTCATTTCTAAAGAAGATAGAGCTATTGGCATAAAAATGTGTTGAAAAGAGGAAATTTGCTGTGAAAAAGGATTTCTTGCAGATTTTTCATGAAAATTATAATTAAACGAAAAATAAAAACTATAAATCTCTGGGAAACAGTACATCTTGTGGAAATTTGAAAATAGTCTTCACATAATTCATCCTGAATTAGCAAACATCCTGAAAAGAAAATCTAGGTGTTAGTAACTGAATTTTTTGTTTCGGAGAAAAATATTTATATATTTTACGTATGTTACTCATCTGCAGATAACCTCCTTCTGGTTTAAGCTTCATACCTAACAAAAATTAGTGTGTGTAATTAGTGCTTAATTTAAGAAAATGTTTTTTTGATAATGTGTAATGGAACTTGGTTATTAAGTACTGTCTAGGTGTGGTGTTTTCAGTGTATGAATTTCATTTTTAAATTATGTAATTTCCATGCAGATATTTTTATTTCTATGAATTTGTTTAATTATTGTGTTAGTCAAAAGCTTTATGTGAAATGTTGGAATTCTAGCATATGAGTTAGTTGGTACTAAAATTAATTTGTGGTCTTCTATCAAAAATCACAATTTTAAGTTATATTAATATTCCAATAATCCATAGATGTTTGTCCTTTATCACTTTATTGAATTTAGGACAAGGTGGGTACATGAACCTCTTTTCTATAGTCTTTCAGAGTGCATTCTAATGATACATCAATACTGTCTGAAGGTCGGTTTAAATGTATTTTTGAAATAAGCATCTAACTGATTCACAAATTCAAATTGTTTTGAAGAGAGGTAAAGGTTGCAGATACTAGTGGCATATTTGGTGCCCATGCAAATTTTGTTACTTCCTAGTATATATTTTTATCGAATTTTGTAAAGTTGCTAAAAAGTGTGCATTAATGAAAATCTTGACATATTTGACTGTCCGTGGTTACAGGGTTGCCACGCTACCTGGAAAACTGGAAAAAGTCAGGGAATCCGAAAATTGACCAAAAAATTCAGAGAAAAGTCTGAGAATTTAAATATTTTAGTCAAAATCTGGAAAAGTCGGGGAATTTCATACAGTGATCCACCCCAAAAACGCGAGTTTTACGCTGACCTTAGAAGTGATCACTTTCTTGCCGCGCCTCAGCATCATTCAGGCAGCTAGCATAGAGCCAATTTTTGCAGCTGCAGTCAGATTGTCTTTTGAAAAGGCAAAGGAAGTTTCCAGCAATTTTGGTTTTTCGAGAATGGAGAGACATGTGCATGTTGAACTAAATAAACTACATATTCTTGTATAAAACAAAATCGGTTTAGAATCATAGTGTACGGTACCATGGAGGTTAGAATAGCCTTCGTGTATTTCTGTTCTAACCTCTATGTATGGTACACACGAGATATGGCGACATTATGATAAGCAGTAAACGGGTCATTTTGGTGTTGGCGACAATTTTCGAAATCGTGCCAAGGCTGTAGCGTATAGTAGGATTTTATTGCAAAATCTTTTAAACTTTTTTTATGTATTTATTTTTCCTTTTTAATGAATGCCTTATTTGTCAGTTTGCTGTGAAATAAAAAAATAGTAATCAGTCATTTAGGCTAACCATTTAACATAATTCTATTTGCCAAAATATGGTTGATTATTGTAATTCTGTTTTTAATTATTTTAATGTTTTTATATCATTTAATGTTGCTTCTTCCTTCTAAATTTATTTATTAGTAGTAAATAATACTTTCAAATTTCAGGAAATTTTCTCCGACGTAATCCTGAAGCTAATTCTAGCAGTATGATGACATAACATCATGAAATTTAATGCACATATTTTTTCCTTATGTATGCTGCTAAATAAATATAAAATACCTGAATTTATTTTAAAATATCATTAAATAGATGTCTTTCTTTCATTTAGCTGCAAAATGTCTGTAAAAAGATATTTTTTAATCCAGATTGGACAGATTCTAATTTCAATCTTCAGTGAAGAAAATAACTATTATAGTTAAAATAGTAATATTTTGGGGATTATATAAATAAATCATATGTAATTGGCAAATTTTTGTGTTTTTAAGTGGTACCGTAATTAATTTACCTCTTAGCACAACCAAAATGCATTACGCGGATGGACTGGAATTTTCTTAAAACACACCTGGAAAAGTCAGGGAAATTTCATTCTCCTATTTGAGTGGCAACCCTGATGATTAGAAAATCTCTGGAAAACGTTTTCTGCAGTTCCTTTCAAAACTAGCAGTTAATGTCACGAATTACGTTTATTAATTGCTTCAGTAACTGGTTGATTATTTTAAAAAAGCAGTGATCCTCGTTGATTTTCATATCAATATGTTGACTAATTTAAGTTCTTGGCAAAATATACATTGATTTAGTTTGTCTGATTTCTAGCACCAACAGCTATAAATCAAAATTTGTTAGCACTTTTCTGGAATTTCGGCAATGCACAATTTTGAGAAATTTCAGCAGGTTTAGTAAACAGCTGCAACTTGTTTTGGGGGCAATTTTGAGCCTTTTATGAATGACTACCAGTTTAATTTTTTTTTATTCCAAAGGGGCTTTGTCCCTGAAGAATGCAGCGCTGTATTATTTTTAAAGAAATTAAATAATGGAAGAATCTGCGTAAATGTATATATATTTCTCCGAATGTGATAAAACAGCGGTTACATAGAGCCATCCAATTTTCAATAACGTACGTTTGCACCCGAATATGCGCATCTGGAAGCCCAAATTTGGAATTTGTATTATCTATTTCATATTTTGTAAAACTTTAACGAATTTTTGATGAACAAACTCAAACAATTTAAAAGCGAGCAATGGCAACCCTCTACAGCGAGGAAAAAGCCTTTTTCTAAAGCATGCGGAACTGTGTATTGGAAATTCTAAAGATATACTCATTTTAAAATCATTTTGTTGTTGTTGAATTGAATTTTATGGTTTAAGTGCGAAGAACATGATATTTAATAATTAAAGGTAACACACAAAACGTTAAACGCCCCTTTGGACATAATTTAAAATTTGAAGCCCTTCAGATTTTTTTTTTTTGTGGACCTAGCTGTGGTAGGTTGTTGCTCTTTTTTTTAATCATTTCATAGTAATATGTCTGGCAAATGCTGTGCTAAGCTTGCTTCATCAGTTTTGGTTATAATGAATTTTCCCTGTAAAACAGCAATTTTCTGCTTTAATTTGCTCCAGTGAAATTTTCCTTTATAGTTATGGTACTTGCTGAGTTCCTTTTTCTGTCTAGTATAGAGCATTCTTTTTCCATTCTAGGAATGTTTTAGTTGCAAAATAAAAGTTAAAAATAGGTTGTCAGTTAAAATTGGATTTATTCAAGTTATCTTCAATACCTTTCAGGCAAGCAAATTTATTAAAATTGAAAATATTAACCAGTCTAAATTTTGTTCCTTTTTCCATTAGGTTTTTAAGGAAATGGTCTTCAATAATATGCAAATTTACAGTAATGTGCTTATTATGTGAATTCGCAAATCGTGAATACATCTTTTCTTTGCAGAAACAAGGGCTGTTATTAAATAGATCTGTAGTGGTTAGTAAATAAGCTACCTGAAGTTATGTTGTATTTAAAACATAGCAGTATAGTGGAATTTTGAGCAAGAAAGAGTTTTATTCATTTTAATAAAATTCTGCTGAAATTAATGTTATTGAAGGGATGTAGAAAGTTATTAGTCCAACTATCTTCCCTTTCTTTTTTGGTTTTCTCAGCAACTTTTAAAAGAACACTGTCAAAAACTACTTTTGGATTATTAACAACTTGCAAATTATTGATAAAGTTAAAAATTTAAAGTTAACAGTATTAATTTCTATGACTTTGAAATCTTTGACTTCTAAAAATCTCTCTCCCACTCAAAGAAATCTATGAGGAGCTACCAACTTTTTTTCTCCTGAAATGCTTAGTATTCTACCTTTTAAATTCAATTTTGTTTTTCAATTTTAATTTTACATTATGTAAAAAAATTACTTGATTCAAATTTGGGCTTTCTTCTTAGGACATGCTTAATATTTTTCAGTACCATATTGCTTCTTAGTCTTCTGAATAAGTTTTAAATTCGTGTTCTTCAGTGGTTTTTTTCCCCCCTACTTTGTTCCAATTTTAAGTTGTGTAAAAAATGTCTAATTTTATTCTTTTACTTGATTTGACATTGGAATTTTTACCCTGTGTCGAAGAGGACTTCACAATTTTAAGATGAATTGTTATTATTAAATGCTTTAGAATAGTTCATTGTTTAATTTTGAATACAGAAACGCAGTTATTTTCAACTGGAAGGGAGGAGATTGTAATTGAGTCAGGTATCCTCCTCTTGATAACATATCAGATTTGATTGAATCCCTTTTATTTTTTCAGGTTTTTATAGTTTTTAGGTTTTAGTTTCACATTTCCTTGATTCTTATTTTGCATATTTATAGGATATTCTCAAATTTATTGGTATTGAATTTCATGTCTTTTGGGTCTTTGTGTAAAATGAGTTCTAAATTTCTTACTTTTTGTCTATATTGGTCATTTTCAGCAGCATATTGTGCAGAAATACTTGGAATAATTGTTTTTAAATAAAAAAAATTATGATTGATATATGCATATGTATTTATTCACACACAGACAGGCACATACATTGAAGCAATAGATATTACAGTAAACCCTTGCCAAATGTTGACTTGCAGAACAAGATTTTGCATGTATGCATTATCTTAATTATCTGCATTTAATTCATCCAATGTAAGCATTTTAGTTGTATGCAGTCTGCTGCAGTGTAGACATATTGTGATAGTCCTCTTTATTGATTAGTTTAAAAATTAATTCATTAAAGAAGCCAAATATTACTTAGAATATCTAAACCTGAGCTTTAAATTTCTCCTAATTCTTGATAATGCTCCATAACATGGTACTGAAGCCCTCACAACATTGCATCCAAATGTAGAGGTATTATTCCTTCTACCTAACCCCTCATCATACATCTAGTGCATTATAACCTTTAAGGTTATGTGCCATGGGGAAAAAAAAACTAACCTAACCTTCTACCTAACACCTCTTTCTTAATCCAACCAGCAGATCATGGAATCATGAAAACATTCAAAGCCTTTTATGTTCAGCATGTTTCCATCTCTGCAAATAAAGCACTAGGTGAAGAAAAAGATGACACAATAATGATGTTTTGGAAGCAATTCAACGCAAGGCATTATATAGAAATGATTAAATTCGCATGGGATCAAGTGAATTCATGAACAATGAATGTTTGCTGGCTGGAACAACTGTTTTAAACAACAGTTTTAAAGGATTTCCGTTGATTGAAAATGAAGCCAAAGAAATTGTACAAATTGCAAAAGCAATAGGTGGCAAAGGATTTTCAGATATGTAAAAAAGGAGAAATCAAAGAATTAGTCAAGAATGATGATCGTAAAATGATAAAAGATTAGATGATCTTATTATAACAGTCAATAGTGAAAGCACTGATAGTGAAGAAGATAAAGAGCCTTTAATGTACAAGAAGTTAAACTATTAAAATAGTGAAGAAGATAAAAGAGCCTTTAATGTACAAGAAGTTAAACTATTAAAAAAGTACAGGAACTGTCTGATTTTGTAATGAGAATCTCTTGGATGAAGAAAGAAGAGGATACTTTGACGGGTATTGAAAAATGTTTCACTTCTTGCTGCGAAACATTTAATGAGTTGTGTCAGACATTGTCTGAAGCAAAAACTCACAAGCCATTTAAAAAAAAATGTATCATGCACCTGCTTATTCAGCAGTAATAGAAATCTTTTCAATCAGTATGTCATTTTTTCCTTTTAATTGCAATAATATTTAGGTTTGCATAAATTACACATACTTTCTCAATGTGAACTATACCTGGTCCCATTTTTCCATAGAAAGTTAACTTTGCTGAACATTATTTTGCTGTATGTGTAATGTAATAAGTTAAAGACATAACCTCAAGAGTTTATACTTGAGTAATAAATACACCTCGATGACAATATTCAGAATAATATTATTTCAACCAGTGATGTGGAGAGAAACTGTATATAGAGTTGTTGTGGCATGGGTATAGGCTAAGGTATTAGTTCAATCAAATTGTAGTAAAAAAGCTGTTATTCAGATGGCAAAATATTTTAGGCTTGGCTAGATCCTTAAATTTAAGAGTTGTTAAAACATATTTTCTCCTCCAAAATCACATTTTATTTTACTTTCATAAAAAAATTAAGGTTACACATTTTAAAAACTTGTAAAATTTAAAAACTGAATCATTGTCAAAAGGATTATTAATGTAATCATAGATCATGTGAATGAAAGGCATGGAAAACTTTTGATGACTCCTTGATAGATATTGACCAATCAATGGCCAAGCATTAAAATGCCTGAAAACTTAATTCAACCTGGGTTTGAATCTTGGCAAATGGGCTAGCGGTTAGGGTTCATGGTTTTTATCTGTAGCATAAATATGAGTCAGTTTTGCTTAGAAAGCCATTCACAACAGCATGTCTCCAGTTACACAGATAGTCCAGTGCTTTCCATTCCAGAATAATCTATCCTTGAGATTTTTGCCAGTTTGTATCTTAAGTATGTAGATGCTGAATCTCATTAATTATAGCCATAAAGCATAGTAAAGGTTCAAAGTCAGTAGAGTCTGTAAAATAATAATATAGATATAATAAAGCAAAAAGCTATAAAAATAACAAATTATTGGGAAACAAAAAATTTTACAGGTCATAGAGGAAGTGTTTATGGACAGTTCTTAAGTGTATGGTAAATAAGGCATTTGCAGTTAAGAACACTTAAGAGTATTGTCAATTAGATTTTCATAATGAATGAACACATTCTGTGTCCTATTGTTAAAAGGGCTATACTGCAGGATAGACGTTCGTTTTCCACATGCCTTTCATATCTGGTTTGTTGATTGACTGCAGGATAGACCTTATAGTCTGCTGAATCACAATTTCACTTAATTATCCTACAAGAGATGCAACCAGTTAACTTTTGAGATTTCAACAAGAGCAATATTTCATTGCTTCAAAAGATGGCTTTATTGATATTTCATTTGACAATGTGTTTGTTTTTAAATTTTACTATAGTTTACATTTAATTTTATTTTCAGAAAAAAATTAATTATGGAGCAAAAAACATGTGTATTAACAACTCTCACTTTAGCGATCCAGCCAAATCTGAATATGGTTAGCTGAATGTTTGCAATTCTGGAAGCGGTTTAGGAATCTTATTTCCCCCCATATACAAATGTGAGTTAATTTCTTGCAGAAAGTCCTCCAAAGGTTTACTTTCTGAGGTAAGTAGACTGCAGAAACGTGACCAATATAATTATTTACTATTTGTTCAACTGAAACTGTGCCTTAACTGAATGTACTTGGTAAGTTATAATTTAGAGTGATGTGCATTCAAGATCAGAGTTTGATTTGTATGCTCAATTGCTTACATGCTGCCTTTTATTAATGTACAAAACACTTTTCTGTTCATTAAAATTTTTTTTTGTGGGGGGGGGGCGGACAAGTTGTATTGCAGTTTTAAATTGTGATGGAAGAGCTTATTTTATTTTTAAAATGATTATTTGAAGTGTATTTCAAATTAGTGCAATGTCATGGGATTAATATGAATTGATGAACTTTTCATGCATATGGTATTCTAATTACCTATTATTTTGTATAAGTCTATGTTCTTCCTTTTAAAATATTTGACTTTAAAATATGAATTTTATATTTAATCATAATTTTATGCTTTCACTTTACATAAATCAGTTAATGAAGTAGTGTGAATCTGTTTCATTATGTCGATAAAGAATTCACATTTTGTATGTGTGCATATCCATGTGTCTGACTTTGAAATTTGTAATAGATTCAACATTTATAAAATTTTTAATCACCTTTCAAAGGAACGAGTATTAATATTGATGTTAATTTCATTGAGAAGAAACAGTTTTCACTTTTGTCTTTTTATTTTACTTTTCTTACTTTTACTTATTGTAAGTTTAGTTATAGTTGTATATGTAGTGTAGAGATTAAAAGAAAATTAAGCTAGTTCATGTTGCTTCTTTATATTTTTTCCTAAAAATGTAACTCTGACAATTAATTGTTGTTCTAAATTTTTCTATCAGTTAATCCCATTAATCTGAAATCCTTTTCTACACATTTCCTTTTTTAAGCCATTTTTAAACAGTAAGAGCATTTTTTTAAGTAATAAATTTTAAATTTTGTTTTGTCTTATTACTCCAGACTTCAGAATTTTACACTAAAAAAGTAAAATAATTTCTTTTTAACCTTATAGGTTTATACAATTCCAACTGAAAAGAATAGTAGAGCACTTAATTTTCAGGTAGTTTTTTGATTTTTAAAGCTTGCTGTTGATTGCATTATTGTAGATAGTAGTAGTTGCATGTTACAGTTCTTTTATACTTTTTTTTCCATTTACAGAGTTTTTAGTTTATTGTTGATTCTTACTGACATTTGTGTTTTGATTGCTGCTTTGGCTATGACAGATAAAACTGATGATCAAGATAAAGCTTTTGAAGTTACTGCATTGTGTTTTGTTTGTTATTTCCTTTTTGAAGTTTTTCTTCGTGTTCTTGCAAAGGGGTATGTAGTAATCATTTAGGGCCTTTCAAAAAATGTCAACAAACTGCAATTTTTATCTTTATACATGCTTATGTGTTTTCTTTTGCATACATCTTTTTAATTTAAAATACTGATGTAAATATTTACTACTTATCAAAATGTAATAATTTTTCATTTTATCTCTTTTTGCATAACCTTGAATATAAAAATATTATCACACTTATGTAATTTTCTTAGAATTATCCATTTGCTTGCAATTTAGATGTTTTGAAAACTTAATCCATGTGAAGATCTTAACTATTTAGTTTTCAGAACTTTGTCAAGAAACGATAGTAAAATGTAATTTAAAAATAAGAAGAGAAAGATTTTAAAATTTTATAGGTAGCATTTTAATAGTTAATAGTTCAGCAAAATATATGTTTCATCAATTAATTAGTTTTTTAAAATGTTCCAGAATTTGCACAATGGAGAGTAACTGTATTTAGTGTATCAAAAAACTGTTTGTATGATCAACATTGAAGTGTTTTACCATTTAGAGCTGGTGTTATATTTCCATCTGAACTGAAGGGACAACAATTAACATTTATGGGGATCTTGTCTGTTTGTGAATGCCTTTTATTCTTATCTGATAGTGTTATCATAAGTATTCTTTAAAACTTTGAGAGAAATATGTATCCAAAATAACTGTCCTTGAAAGTTGTCTTTATCAGTGTGAGGTATACTAATTCATAAAATTAATCCAGTGCCATCTCTCCCTTCCTATACACGTTTATGCCATGGAGGTAGAAAGTAAGAGGCCCTAACTGGTTTTCCCCATACACTGCTTTGAGCACTGGCGATCCCTTCCTGGTGACCAAAATATTCGGTGATCATCCAATTGTGTCAGAACCCATTGATCCGATTGAATGTAAATATTTTGTAATTACATCATAAATATACATATAAATGTATTTTCTTTTTCTACAATATTTCAGGGTCCTAAGTATGTGAGAAGAATACGCTTTTAAACAACATTTCATTCTGAACACAATTAAATGCTATACTTTTTACAGAACAGTTTGTTCAGAATGGTTTAATTTGAATGAAATATTTTCACAAGTTTTCATTAATTATATTAGGAAAAAATTTTAAGGTAATTCGATTTTATTCGGTTAAGGATTACAAAAATTAATATCAAAGTTTATTGTATAATTAATATTAAAATAGTGCATTATTTCCTCTCTTCCTAAAATACTTTCTCAAATATTGCATGGTTTTTTAGCTTCCGAGGCATCTTTTAAATAGATTTCTCAATTTTAGAAAGGGTTCTTGATAATTAGAATTGCTGTTACCCTTTTTGGTACCTGATGATCGTACCCATCTCCATAAAGTTGGCAACCCGTTGGTAACTAATTTTCACCAAGCTAATACACAGAAGGCAACAGCCATTGTTGATGAAATTTAAAATGCAAGAAATGTTAGTTGTAATGTTCCTCACTTCTATCTATTAACTAAGTGTTGAGGAACCTAGGGAACTAACTAAGCGACTAATTGCTTAAGTCCAAGAACAGAAACAGAAACTCAAGAAGGGTGCTTTATTGCTCAATATAAAGGTTCACAGATGGCCCCTTTCTGAGGGCGTACAACAAAGCCTTCACTTGGACTGAAACTTAAAAATGTAAGAAAAAAGAGCTAATGACTAGCTAAAGAGAATTAGCCGAAGCTAACACAAATTATAAACTAGTTGGCCTGCCATATTAAATTATCTAGTGAAGCTATCAAGGGCACGTGATACAGACAAGCGTAGTAACAGTTTAGAGAGATGTAGCCAAAAGGCAAACACATGCTATTCAGGAATCCTAACTCTCTCTCTCCCAAAGTCAGTGGAACTTTGACTTAAGTACTTTCTCATTTGCATTTAACATGATTCTAAAAACTCATTCTGGTAAGGATTTGTAAGGTGAAGCTAGAAGAGATAGGAAGGGTGCATAAACTTAAAATAACTGTTATAAAATTAGGATATACCTTACACAGTAATACTCTTGTTCGCCTCTGAAGAAATTCTGAAGTAAATTTTATTGCGCTGCTGTTTTGATATACATAGGAATCTGTTTTTGCTTTAGAAAAAATCAAAGACTTTCACAACTTCAGTATCCTTTCATCTTAATCTATAGACTTTGATCATTTGCAAAGTACAGCTTAGTGGAATGCAAATTTTTATGCTCTTTACTGATGGACAAAATGCCATATTTCTGAAGAGAAGTAACATCTGTTTTCATTAGCCAACACGGTTTACTTATGATATCTTGCAAGAAAAAAATGCAGTCAGTGCAACAAAAGCAAACATTAACGACCATCAAATTTGAAAGTGGAAACCCATGCTCATCTGCTTGTGGGGGTGCATGATATGCCACATAAATACATTTTGGCAATGTCATAGGTTGCCTGTTTTGGTATATAGTGCATAACCTCGTGAATATTCTTCAGGTAAGTGTAGATAATCAGAAAGCATCCTCCTTTTAAAGATTATATTCTGTTGCTTGAAGGAATGCGTAGTTATTTGTAAGCAAACAAATACTTAAATATTTCAGAAGAGTGTATTAATAAAATGATTGGTACTCTATTATTATCTAAACCCTTATGGAAAATCCATGAGCGTTTTGTGAAAAATGACAGTTGATGGGTATTGTTCTATTCTTAAATAATAATAAAAAGTACTTTATAAGAAACTAGAAATTTTATAAGAGAGAACAGAATTCTATATAGTCGATATTTACATTTTTACAGCCAATGAATGTTGTTCAATGAAATGACATGAAACATGCATATCATGTACACTCAAACACGAGTGTGATAATGCATGTTTTAGGAGGCTTTTTTTGCATGTATACTAAAACATATACCAAGAACATGGTAGTTTTGCTAAAGGTTGGAACTATGGGTTAAATAATTAGAAATCACTAAAAATCATATTCGTTTTTTAAACCAGTGCAAAGAAAATGTACCTGAGGATCAAAGAATTAACCATAATATCATTACAAAATGCCAGTTTGATGATTAAATTTCTAAATGTGAAAGTTCCATATTTATTGTATTGGTGTTTCAGAGAGATCCAAGAATTCTTCTGTTTTTGTATTTCTGTTCTGAACTACTCAAAAAATTATTGTAACCTCGATGCAAGTTAAGATTACAAAAAATATTACTAGCATAAATAATAGATTTCATTTAAATATGCATATGTATGTAAGAAAATGAAAATAAACTGACATTTCAGTTGAAAACCACTATAACTTTACCACTTGCACGCTGCTGAGCTTTTGGCGAAAGGGAAGTCTTGAGCTTAAATTTCCACATATAGATGGTGCTGTGTGATATGAATAGAAAATTACCACCTCAGTTATTAAAGCCACAATTAAAATAATCTTGAAAACAGTACTTAATAGATTCTGTTGCTGAAGAGTATGCAATATAATTGTCTTTGTGGTATATAATTAGCTTCTTGCATGTGAATAAATTGTTTTTTTCAATAGGTACCAGTAATGTCATTGTCAGTATCTGAAACTGCTCCTTGTCAGTGAAAATACAAGCAAAATACTTCTCTCAATTAAAAAGGTCTTCCTAGTTGCAGTTCATTTTCTTGCAAGCTACATACTATATTGTTGTACAGTGTTGTTATACTGCAAGCTACATACCACCAGTTGTTTGATGTATATCTTTTTAAAATCTTTGTGGATTCTTTAACAACTCTTGTATGCAGGGTGATTATAAAAATACTTTCTTGATATGTGAACCCCTAGCGGCCTACCCGCTCTCAACCAATCAAAATTAAATTTCAGATATTATTTGAAGGTGTGTGCTCAAGATTATGATGATTTAAAGTTATAGAGCTCTCACGGTTGCAGTTAGTGAAAAAATTTCTAAATTTTTTAATGATAACATCCACCTTTTTTCCTGAGTAAATTGATCAGCATATTGAAAAATCAGAAATGGCATTTGAATGGTACATGTATGACAAAAACTACAGGTGTAAAGCATGCAAAGAAGAGCATTGTAAAGGACCAATGACAGCATGAGAGGAGTGAAAAAAAAATTATTTAAATTAGAAGTTTTCAACGTGCTCGCCTTCACAGATGATAATGCATTGCATTGGTAGATAGTTGACAACAATGACAACCATAACATCTCAGGAGAAATTTGTACAACTTCATGTTTTATGGCATCTTTCAGTTCTGACAAATCTCATGGATTTCAAGTGTACACCTTAGATTTCTGATAACCCCTAACCAGAAATCCATTGGGTTAAGGTTGGGAAATTGCTGTGCCAACGAAACTGCAAAGTTATGGAAGGTGACTCTTTTTAACTCCAAAGTCTGTTCCAGCCCTTGCCGAACACATGTGGCTACATGTGAAGGAACATCATCTTGCATTCATACCATGTCATCAATGACATTTCACTGATGCAGTTCTGGAATTGCATAATTCTGTAATATTGTGTACTGAGCGCTTGTGATGGAGCATGTTTTCATACCTATGGAAGTGATGTCTTCGAAGACGTACAAACCAAGAACGAATGTGCTTGCAGTGCTGCACCACACAGTCACTCTAGCGTTGTGTAAGGCCACTGGTGCCACATCGGAAGGATTTTCCTCAGCTCGGTGAAAGCAGTTCTTGGTTCCCAATGAGGGAGAAATGTGCCTTATCCATCTATAATATGGGCAGCGGTTATCTGGTGCGGAAGTATTCATAGAGTTGACACACTTTTGCTTGTTTCTGAGTTTCAACATCTGTACATGCTGGAAGAAGACTGGTTTTTGGTATATCCAAACTACAGGCAACATTTCTTGCAGTATGTAATGGACCTGCAGTAATCATATGCACTTCCACAACAATTTCAAAAGGACTGTGATACACATGCACGTAGTTTGCTCAACATTTTTTTTTTTTACCAAAATCATGTACAGTTTTTACAGAATGTCGGTGTGCAAATATAAGGTCCATGTTTTATCATTTCACCAATGAGCTCGCCTTGCTTCAGATAAAACAACTTTATTAATTCATCTCATTGTTTCCCTGTAAACATTATCCTGTTGGCATGTTCAAATTATTTCTTATCTTTTTCGACATATTAAGACTAAGTAAAATTTATTAAATTTTTTCAATTTAAACTTTTATGTACAAAACTGATATGTGTATATGTAATAAAATGTAATTGTGCCACCAGATGCACTAGAATCTCAGTAATTCACAACAGTTTAATATGTGAACAATTTTGGATTTGAATAACAAAATTCTGATTTTCAGAAAATTCAGCATCCCAAATTTAATGTAAGTTTTTTCCCCTTTTATATGTATATGTAAAATTTTCAAAAAAAAAATTACACTTAAAATATATTTTAATTTAAAACTGGACCTTTTTTTATTACTGAAATTATTTAGCATGTTTCTGCACCCACTTGAATGCTCTCTTTTTGTAGTAAACATAGTCAATCTGTGCAAATATTTTGCTGTAGATAAAATCGACTGCTTTTAGGTGTGTAGTGTATTAATTTTTAATTTATCTATTTCACATGTGCCCTTGTAATATTAATTTTTAATTTATCTACTTCACATTGTAATTTATCTAGTTCACATGTCAAGAGTTCATTTTTCAGCCACTTTTCAGACATTGCATTCAAACTGTTATGCATGTTATGGCTGTTTTCTTTGCATTCTTTGCAACAGTTAATCAAATTTACATATGCAGCCAAATGAAATAGATTGTTGAAAACAGTACTTGCACTTTTGTGATATTGAAAATGCAAAAGAAGGCTAAAGAACAGAGAAATTTTCTTCTAATAAATAAAAAAATTTCAGTTTTATCACAATTTTAGTGTTAGTAGTTCAAATGCATATATAATAAATGTAATTGCAAAAAATACTTAAGGATTGCATTTAGGGAAAACTAGCAAAGTTTTCAAATATTTTTTAAATTTTTTCTTTCAATTAAAAGTTCTTCGCATTTACGAAAAACTTTAGTAATGTTTTTTAAATAATTTAAATTTTTTTCCTGGTCATTTAAAAGTAAATGTACCTTTGAAAGTAATTTTGTTTGTAGATAGTCCTCCCATAAAGTTTTTTTTTTTTATTATTAAAAGATTTCTTTGCTCCCACCACCTCCAAAATTCTCCATTTCGTATCTCCAACTAAATGAACAACTGAGTAGTTTAAAACTTTGAATGCTTGAAGTTCCAACTCATGTTCAATCCCAAGGAAATGGCCTGGCTGCATTTCTTAATTTCCTCATGTGTAATGTAAATATGGTCAGTTTTCCATAGAAAATTTTCCAGGAAGCCATTCATCCCCCTAGGCAAATAGCCCTGCATGCTTTGCCATGCTGAAATAACCTGACATTTTCTTTGTACGGAATTATATTAAAAAATATAGTGTTGTATCCAATAATCCTTGATTCAGTAATTCTTTTGTTACAAGTTTGTTTTAATTAGTTATTGATATGCAAACAATCCACATTTAGTATGAAAATTAGGAAGAGGAAAATATAAATAAAACTTAGAAAAACTTAATCTTGTAATATGGGAAATTCGTTAATCTACACAACGTTTCTTTCCGAGGTGTGTTTATTATCAAAATTTTACTGTATTAGAGAACAGAATAAAATTTATGAACTATCATAAATAGCATTTATACAGAGTGTCAAAAAAAGAAGGTTACAGGCTGTATATCCTTAATTATTAACATAGATGTGAACTTAATTAGAGTTTAGTATAAAGTAGAAAATTTTATGAACGGATATTTGTTAGTTGATCTGATTTTTATTCCCTAGTGTGATTAAATAGACTGGCTATATGGTATTTTTCCCCTATGTAACATTAATACAAATTAGTGTCCCTATAAAAGTATTCCTCTCAATGTAGTTAGCACTCTACTCCATGATCAGCTAACCCGTTTACTGACAATAACTAATATGCTTAGAAGAAGAAAAGCAACATAGCTGTAAAGATATGAGCTGATAAGTGTTTATAAAAATATATCCGACTTAAAGTATTCATAAAAGGGTTTTCATAAATGCAATAAGGTAACCTATAACTTTTCATTAAATTTTTCAAAATTTACAATATGGGACTAAAATCTTTCAGTTTGCAAATATTAAATTATAAAATAGCTTTCTACTCTACTTGTTGTTTATTTGGCTTTGTGACACTAACTTTGGCAGGCAATGAATTAATTAACTCTGGTTATAGCTAGCTTTAATGTATCTTTAATTTTTAGATCTGCATTGTTTTTAATTCCATGTCTGTGTGATCATATTAGGTGTTCTCAAATTATTTGAGGTTATATAAGTAAATACTTTTGTGTTTCTCATGTGGTTAAATTTTTATGCTTATCTCATATTTTTTAAATCAAGTCTCCTGTAAAATATGTGTAAATTAATTTCTTTTTTAAATGTGTCAAGTTGTTTGCTCCATCGTCATTTTTAGTGTTTAATATAACACAATATATTAAAATATAATTTCTTTTAAAAATTAAAGCATCTTTTCTGATTCGTAGTAGGGTAATTAAATCAAAAAAATTAAATATATTCACTCCTTTAATGCATAAAATTTAAATTCCAGCTGTTATTCCAACTATGTTAATGTCCAAATCAGAATATAATACTTAAAATTTCAGAATAGCCATTTTGGTGTAATTTTTTCCCCTTTGCATACCTTTGTTTTATATAGTTTGTATTTTTCATATTTCAGTCCAAAGCATTTCTTCAATGAGTGGTTTAACGTTGTTGACCTGGTTGTTGTAATTATTTCCTTCATTGTGACTGTCATTTATACTTCAGTTGATCTGGGCTTTGGATATGCCAAGTAAATTTTTATTAATCTTTTTATCATAGTAATACACTTTCTTATAATGCAAACAGACTACTAAAGAATTTTATTTTTTAGATTAGTAGTTGCTGGGCGTTTAATACGCATTGTCACTTTTGTCAGACTGTATACAGAGCGGAAACATCTAGTAAAAGGAGCACGCCAGATGGTTTCACAGAACAAACGCAGATATCAAAAAGATGGCTTTGATTTGGATCTGACGTATGTGACTGGTATGATAATATGATGTAACTTTCTAAAGTAATTATTATTATAGTTATTATTTATAATTACTGAATTATGATTTTCTAAAATACTTATTATTTCTTAAGTATATGTGTAATTTTGTGAAGAACTGAGCAGTTCATTGTCTGGAATAAATTTTTTATAAAAAATATTAAGTCTGCTATTAAATTTAAGCTTCAGAATTACTTTACAGTGTATGAAAAAGTTACCTCAAATATTTTCCTTAGGATTCACATATATTGAGAATATCTCTAAACTCTGATAGTGAAAATCTGTAGGTCTTGTTCCTTGTCTTAATACTTTAATAGTTCAAAATGTTTTCTGTAGTAGCTGTACATTTTTAAGGCATGCATTAGTATTAAAAGCTAAGTTAATAGAGATTACTTTTAATTGTTCATTGTCTGTCTGAAATTTATTATATTTTCACCCTGATAAAAGTACATTGAGTGCTTTAATCCATATTTCAATTCAGCTTGTGAATATCAATTATTTCTTATTTTGATTTAGTTTTGCTTGAATATTGGCTGTCCTTTTAATTTTATTCACTATTCTTGAGTTTAAAATATACTTTGTTTTAAACATTGGCAAAAGAAAAATATTCACACACATAATTTCTTGACCTATAGTTTTTTTTTTCACTGGAAAGAGAAACTGTTTTTTAATGTCTTCTATCTGTTACGCAGGTGTCAGAAATTAGGAATCTCTTTACATGAAAGATTTCATGGTAAATTTGGTACATTAAAATCACTCAACTGAATGTAGAAGTGTTGATGATGACGCATTGTTGTCCAGATATTAATCAATATGTAAAATGATAATATGTATGATGCATAATTTTAGAATTTGTTGGTCAAAATATTCTAATCATTCAGGCAGTTTTAAAGTGAATAAATTGAGATAACGTTTTAGGAAACTTTCAAACTTATTTTTTTTAATAGTTCATATGATTTTTACTATTAATGTCATAAGATGAAGTTTCTAGTGTGTCTGGAAAATAGCTGGAAAGTGCAGAAGAATGGATCAGTTAAGGTAGAAAAAAGAACCAAGGATATCCTGTATGCAGTTACAAAATTGAAAATGTTGAAGGCAATAAAGCTGAATCTAGAAGTAGGCTTGGTTCAGCTTACTGTGGTAGGAGGGAAGAAAAAGAGCTATTTGCGTGTTTGCATATACATATTTACATGTAAAGGTGAAACTAAGAGAAAACCCTTCATTTTCTTATGAACATATGTTTTTAGTGTTTGCTTTGTTCCCAAACTTTTGGAATAAAATAATCTTTAATGATGAGATTAAATTTTATGTTTTTGGTGGTGATTATCACATTCTTTAGGGAAAACTGAACACTTCATCAGAAGCATCAGTTAGTTAAACATGGAAATGTGTCTGTGATGATGTAGGGCTCTGTATGATTACAAATTGAATGAAAGAGCATATGTTCATTGAAGGATTGAAAATTGTATGATCTATTTATATATCCTAAAGAAAAGCCTGGGTAAAGTTCTGTTTATTTGGTCTTGAATGGAAATTTCTTATTCTATCAAAACAGTAACAGTGTAAAAAAACTAAGTATTTATCACTGTTCTGCTTATCTCCCACATAAAAATATCTTTGAAAATTTGTCCTTGAAACAACTGTCCAAACACACAAAAAGGATAAGCAAAGATTAGCTATGATGGTGATGATAATACCTTGTATATTAAGGAAAATATGCATATGTCTCTGTTATTTGCCTTTAACTCTTTATAACTGTTGTCGTTTTTGTATAATTCGTGATTTCTTTCAGTAAAGTATCAATTTCATCTTGCTTATTTGGCATATTTATGAAAATCTCTACAAACCCACAGTACACACTACTGTTAACCAAATTGAACATCCAGGTTTTTAAATCTTTTTGTAATTTCTTTTATACACTGGTATTCAACAGTAATAAATTCCCACATTTGAGTGATTATCTTCAAAATTAATGGTCATATTTTAATAAAATTTAATAAGGTGATTTGATAAAGAGTACAACACTCATGCATGATCATGTGAAAGCCTTATCGGCACAGGAAGGTTGCAAGATGCAACAAAAGTATGGTTAATATGGGATATGCCCCTCTTGAAGTTATGCAGCTCTCACAGTGTGACTTCATGTTTGAAATAAGGCAGTTTATCAGTTCCTGTAGCAGTCTGTCCCAGTCCAATAGTAATGCTAATGGTGGTTCTGGGAGAGATAAGGTGAGTTACAGTTGTTACCTCCAGGAGCATCCCAGAAATGTTTTGTATTGTTAAGTCTTAATCTATCTACCCAACTCCTTTGGTTAATTACTTCATTTTTAGCCGAGATGCATTGGCTTTTATTTAAGGTTTTGTTTTTTTAAATACTATATGGAACACAAGTCAACCAAAAGCACCTGTATATACATAATACTCATACAACACATAAAAAGCTGGTCAGAGACATTTCTGGTAAATAATAAAGGAAGGAATGCTAGTGTTTACATTAACAGGAAATCGAATTTTTTGACACTTCCGAACAACAGCTGTCGGTGAACACTTAAAGAACTATCGTTCCATTTTTACTGGAGTGTTAATTTTCGTTCAGTAAAGTAAATCGATTCGGAAGCAGATCGTCCATCTGTATTCTACACTAAAGATTTACTTTTTTTGCTTCAAAGCATAATTTGTACCTTTAGTTCAGTACTTTTCTTGAAAAAATTGCCAAAAAATGCAACTTCATTAATTATGAACACCATTGTAGATATAAATTAATAGAAATATATCTGGTTTATTTATTTTCAGTCTTTTAAGCCTTTTTCTGCTAAGCTATTTTCAGTATGCCAAATAATTGTTACAAATGCATTGATCTTTTAACTCTCTAAAATAAAATTATTTCAGTTCTTCAAAACTGATTAACTTCTTTGAAGGCTGTGTTCATCTTGGAAAATGTTCATGTATTCTCAGATTTTGATCAGGATGTATTAAATTTGCAGTTCCTGACAAATTACCTTCATCTCTTAGTTCTTGTTAATCTTACTCTATGTTCTTCAAATGATAAGCGTAACTTTTCCAGTTATAATGATTCATGTCACCTCTTTATTTATGTAAATATCTGTAAAAAAGGGTCTTTTATGTGAAGTTTTTGTACAATATTTATACAGAATTTTGTTCTAACCTCAATTTTTTTTAAATTGCAGAGAGAGTAATTGCCATGTCATTTCCTTCTTATGGAAAGATGTCTTTGTATCGAAATCCCATAAAGGTAAGTTTTTATTGATTTAACCGTATGATATGCATTATGTAAATATGCATAAGTTAATATATTGATTTTCTAGGAGGTGGCACGTTTTTTGGACTTCAAGCACAAAGATCATTATAAGGTTTACAACCTGTGTAGTACGTATGTTTTGATACTTAGGTATTTTATAAATTTATGGGTTGCAACTAAAACTATTTTTGAAAATAGTATGTGCCTGTTATATTATCTAATTTCATTTTATTGAAGGTGAAAAAACATATGATGACACATATTTTCATGGAAGAGTAGAAAGATTCATCATTGATGACCATAATGTGCCATCTGTGAAGTATGTATCAAATATGTTTTTATATCTGTAGATAATAGTTCCATGTAACAATTTGATAGAGGGGAAAAAAAATTTAATACTTGCCTTGAACTTTATTATGTATGCTATTTTGCAGTTCTTTTCTGTAAAATCTTATTTGCATTCTCTTTCAGGGATATGGTTCGATTTGTGAAGAATGTTCGTGAGTGGCTGGATCAAGATAAAAGTAATGTTATTGCCGTACATTGTAAAGGTGGAAAGGGAAGAACTGGAACTATGATTTGTGTCTGGCTTGTTGAAGCAGGCCTATTTGGTAGTGCTGAAGTAATTCATTTCCTATTCAATCTCTATCTGTTGCTTTAGAAAATTGTAATTTTCACACTTAATATGCGTCTGTATTTTTTTAAAGTTGTCATGTGTACTTGAAAGTATAACAGAAAGGTAAATCAGTTGACAAAGAAATAAAAGAAACCATACTATAATTGAATTGTACAGGATTTGCATTTGCTTATTTGAAACATATGACCTACCTTTGCATGTCAATATGACCTTTTGCCCTCTTCAAAAAAAGGAATAAAAGTATTAAAAATGGGAATAAGAATCAAATTTAAAATAAAAAAAAACTGAAAGGTTTCAGATTTTAAATTACGTCCAAAGAGGCGTTTTTTAATGTTTTGTGTGTTACCTTTATTAAATATCATGTTCTTCACACTTAAACTATAAAATTCAGTTCAACGGCAATATAGCAAAATAAATTTTAAATGAGTATATCTTTAGAATTTCCGATACAGTTGTGTGCGCTTTAGATAAAAAGGTTATTTTCCCCATAGAGTGTTGCCATTGCTCGCTTTTAAATTGTTTGAGTTTGTTCATCAAAAATTTGTTAAAGTTGTAGAAAATGTGAAATAGATAATAAAATTCCAAATTTGGTCTTTCAGATGCGCATATTCGGGTGGAAACGTGCGTTATTAAAAATTGGATGGCTCTAAGTACCATTGTTTTACCACATTTGGAGAAATATATATGCATTTATGCAGATTCTTCATTATTTAATTTCTTTAAATAAAATACAGGGCTGCAAGATTTGGTGGCAACAGTTTGTAAAGTGATTCAGACTTTTAATGTTTCCAACATAAAATGGCAAAGCGAAAACAATAGTCCTTCAGGACAAAGCCTCTTTGGTCTAATGGTAAAATATAGTTTATAAATAGAGTATGTGTAAAAAAGAAATAAATTAGTACATTCATTACATGTGCTGTTTGTATATTAGTACTTTATCACGAAGTATGCCATAGATAATTACTCGGTGAAATTTTATCAAGTCACTTAGCATCATTTTTACAGTTATCCTTCTATTTTGAACACTGTGAAACAACATTGCATCTTCTGTTGCTCCCTCATTTTCCCCTTATTGAAACATTCTCCACCCCCTTAATATCAAGTCAAAAATTACTAATTCTTCAGGAATCCTGGGGCAG